>WEZZ01004681.1:43278-61359 GCA_013400585.1 Chloropsis cyanopogon
ACTGACTGCTGTTCTATTCTCTACCTGTGCTAACAGAAAAACTAATTGCCAGAGATTAAATTTAAATTGCATTCAAATTCACTGTAATGAAATCTGGGACTCAGTCAGAAGTCTCTGAATGAATTTTAATGTTCTGACATAAACAGGCAGTCAGATTAGGGGACATGATAGTCCCATCTGTTTGTAAACTGTGAAACCTAAGACTTGAGCATTCCCATTAAGCTTAGCATTAATTCCCATTAAGCTTGGCATTACAAACACATTTGACATCTTTTGTACTAGAGGAAAACAAAAGAACTGCTAAGAATACATGCTGCATAACTCGAGCACCAGCCATCATTAGTCCACAGCCTTTCAGACAATGCTTGGATCTTGTGGCTCTATGTACTGTTGTATCATGCATCACAGAACACATTCCATGAGCTGTGCTATGAAAAACTGGAAAACCGCATCGTCTGTGGAATTATAATTGGCAAACAGCCAGTAAAATTGCTTGCATTTTGTGAAATGGGCAGAAGAGAATTAAGTTTAATGTTGCTTCAGACTGAAGGTTTGTATCTTCCAAACAGACAGACTGCTATTCAGTAAAATTTGTTACCACTCTCCGTTAAATTAACCTAACTTTAACCACTAGCATTTCATTATCTTCATTTGTTTTTTCAGATTAATTTAAAGTATTAAAATATCTGTTATTTTTAAGTAACTAAAATATCCAAAAGCTGTTAGAAAGACATTGCCTTTGTATTTCAAACATTACCACATTATATAGTAAATGGGTGTTTTTATTTGGCAAAGCACCACACAGTTATGAAAAATAGTTTGCAGAGCTTTACAGAAAATAAAAATTCCAAATGCTACTATTCATTGTAATTCCTGCTCTAAGGCATTAGTAAGTCTTTAATTTGATATCTCACATGCATTATTTTTCTCTAAGAATAAACAAGAGGGCTACTAAAATAAATTAAGTGTGGCTGTAAGTAATTATTAAAGAAATCTGCACAGCCACAAAACTTGGTGGTTCTGCAGTGTGCTCTAATGTAAACAGAATTTGCATCCTCACAGCTTTAATTTTTTGAAGGAGTAAAATGAAGTTGTTCCCATTGGGAATACTTGCAGAAAAGCACTGCATAAAACATTTCATATTTATTTATAATTTTTTTGAATGTAAAAATGAGAAGTTTTATCATTATTTGAGTTCTGTGCAATATACAGTCTAATTTACCTGCACCCTCAATGGTGAGTAGAAAGAGCTTATTAAAAACACATATTGGTAACACCAATGTTATCAACCTCACATTCAGCCATTCTTGTTTTAAGTCAATTAAATAATGTATACAGGACATAAATGCCAAGAGATGAAGTTCATGGCTTCAGATCAGATTACACAGTGGCATGAAACTCCAATTATACAGCCTTCCATTTCACCATATAGAAAACATTAGCCTCTGAGACATTTTCACTGGATCCCTATGCAATGTTAACGAAATAATTAAAATAGCTGTATTACTAAGCTACAAACTACTGACCTTACCCTAAACCCATCTGATTGCAGGCCAGCTGGCTTAAGTTTTCTTGCCACTCATCAGCACAAACATGGTTATCAGCAGCTGACCTGTGAACGGTCAGGAGCATCAGGGAGTTCATGTTTTTAGACAGTGTAACTGGAAAGAAAAAAGGAAGAAAACTTCAGTATGATTTCAAATAGTTTTAGAGATGGAAAACTGAAAACATACAACTACATTCAAGATTCTTCCAAGTTGCTGGCACTTTTCCTTGCTTTACATGCGGAATAGCTGTGCAATTTAAAACCAAGGCAAGTGTGGTTATCAGAACCTTGCTAAGAGCGAACAGCATGACACGCTGAACAGCAAAGGCATCGACAGGGTAAGAACAAACCCAAACACTTCTAATTCACCAGCAGAGATTCACATGGGCTGCTCATAGCCATAATTTTTATAGCCTTAATCCAGTTAGATAATCTAGATAGAAAGACCATTTCTTCTCTCTTAATCTGTATAGGAAATTTCAGGAACTGCTTTTATCACATGCAAAAAAGATTCTCAAAACGTCCTTCCAAATCTCAGTGTCTCCTCAATCTCTCTTCTATCCACAATACTTTCCAAATTACACACATAATCTACACAATTTCTTGCTATATCATTTTTCTTATATCTTTGCACTGTAACACTTCAGACTGAGTTTTTGCTTTCTCTTTTGCCCACTTCCTTGAATGCTTTCCCAACCTCACCTCAGTCGTCTCTTCGCTAATAGAGAGCACACCTCTCCACCACTGTATGCTGAATTAAATCACCAGTGATTACTACCATCACCCAAACACCACTTTGAGGCACTGCACAGCAGAAACTTACCACAGTCCCATTCATCTGAGCTGTCACTACAGTCTGCCTGCCCATCGCACCACAGCTCACGGGGCACACATTCATGGTTGGCACATTCAAGTTCACTCTCTTCACAAAATGCTGCAAAGACAAAAACATGCTTCCTCCTGAGAACGACACAATCAAAGTGAAATTCACATTGAGACAAAAAATTGAGGAGGGTGAAGGTAGATACAGATCAGATTTATGGAAAAACCGAGTGAGACAGATTTGCAACAAAATTCAGCATGGATACCACTGATGCAGAAGGTGGTTGCTGCCATGAAGTGACAGAGGGCATTGCAATTCAGAGGGAAGGAAGAGTGTCTGCAAATGCAAGATTTGGGATTACTTAGTATCATTTGTGGTCTGGTTATATGAAACCTGTCTGAGCCCCTCCTTAGAAGCTGTAAGAGAAAATATTGTGCTTTTTAGCCAGCTGATCCAAATTTGTTTAATTCTTCATGGTTTTAAAAAAAATTATTTTACAATTAACATCTATTTCCTATCATCCACAACAATTATATATTAATTTTTGAATTTGCCTTTGCTTTTGAAAATTATATACTTATTTTATCTGTACTTTAGAGGTAGAGAACTCCTGTACTGATAGACATGTTCCAGTTCACAGCTGGTATCCTTACATACAGATTTCCAGAGTCTGTTCAGAACGGGAACCACAAGAGCTTCCATCTGCAAATGACTTTTAGTTATCCCCCAATAACCTCCCTTCCAAAAGGCAGGTGTCTAGAAGTACAGTACCTTCCTCACTAACACACTTCCAGCTTCTATAAACCCCATCATGAGGGAATTCTGAGATCTGGGGGAAGGCAGAGAGGGGGTGAATGCTTGGAAGGGAGCAGCATTCAGTCGTGCCCATGTTTGGCTGATGTACAACATTTATACTGCCATACAATCCAAGCATTTATTTACAACACTAGTACAAAAAGTTCACTCCACAGTGAAAACCATACAGATAGAGGAGACAGTGCTGTCCACCCCTGATTTTTGTGGCTCTGGAATAAAGCATGCAAAAACAGAAAAAGCACTTTAACTTCACCCTTCAGAAAGAGCATAATTAAAAAACTGGAAGCCTTCAGCTGGGAAAACTTTGCTGCCATTCTAGACTATTCAAGCCCCAAACTCAAAAGAGAGGAAATATACTCTGGTAATTATAAACTAGTTTAACCTTAGCCTTTTGGTAATCTTTTCTCTGTCGTGATCTTAATGTGTGATCACAAGTAAATCATTTTAAGACCACCTCCACTCTTTAGATTACAGCACAGAGTTTGGAAGTTAAGTGGTACAATCTTTACAATGAAAAGCAGATTAAGAAATGTTTTGTGAGCTTCAGCTTCCCAAAAAGAAACAAAGTTTGATCTAGTGATACATCCAGGCTGCTGCTCATTTTGGCAAACATATTCATAGGCTTCACTTCGTACATAAAATGTGCCTGCCATTCTGCTCCTACCAAGAGAACGCCAGAGACTCAGGAGCAATTTCTTTTAAATCAAAAAATTGTAACCAAACATCCCAGCAAAAATAACAAAATACCAGGTTTACTCAGAGAATGAAAAATTTCAGTTTTCAACCAACTTTACCAGCCAATAATGCCTCCTTTCTTGTGCAGACTTTCTCCCAGTATGACTTTTCTACTTCCTTGTCTTGGGAGCATGCCCACACACCAGGCTCTCTTCTCAAGAGAAGAGAATTCAGGGTATCACTAATATATTAATGAAAGTGGAGCTAACATCTCAGGGCACTCACTGCCAGCTTAGTAGGCAGGGTGGGAGCCTTCAAAGCAGCTGCTGTGTGCAGATGTTCCACCACTCCCCATCCCATTCTCAGATGGAAACAGTGGAAACAGAACTGAGGGCAGCCCAACAGGGGACCAGGGGCCTGCTGCACACTGCCAGCACTTTGAAAGACTTACACTGAGCACATGGACAGCACGCCCATGCTGCCAGTGTACTGTGGTAAGGTTTGTATCTCGATTGTTACCACCAAAAAAAAAGTAGAAAAAAATCTATGGAGCCAAGTAGGAAGACAAAATCTAAGAAATGTCAATCAGGAAAGAAACTAAACAAGGGAGAGAGACATATGATATTTACCAAAAAACAGATGGGAAGTAAAATCAAGTAGAAATCAAGGAAAAAATAAGCAGTGAGCAGCTATGAGCTACATCTGTATGAAATGAAGTTGAGGAAACTTGGGTAAAGAAGTCAAAAACCTGCAAGGAATGAAAGTAAAAAGGCCCAAGAACAAGGAGGGAGAAGGAGAAAAGAAAGAAAAAGAAAAAAAGGACGGGAGTGACCAAACAGACAGCAAGGATCCAAGGATATGAACAATAAAGGACACAAGATGAGGAAAGAGAGAAATTGGTACCATAGACAAACTGAAAAGGGAACTGAGGGAATAAGTCTTTCTGCCTACAGAAAGCATAAAACATTTTTACTTTTATTTATTTTGCACCCCAACATCCCAAAAATGTAATCAGACTTTTAAGGGAGTAACAAACTGTGTGAGTCCTTACAGCAATTCTTTTCATCCATCATGTCAGGGCAGTCTGGGAAACCATCACAGATCATTGTGTGTTTGATGCACAGCTTCTTCAAAGGACACTCCCAAAGACCCCTTTCTCTACACCCTGGAGGCAGAGAAGCAGAGTTCTGAGGTACTTGTATGCAATATTGAATCAAGTGTTTTCTTCCTTAAAAGTCCTGAAACACGGAAAGTATTTTCTCTCACAATATAAATTTTAGAAGGTACCAAGAATAGTTACTAATGGAGAAATGGAAATAAGATTGGCCCAGTGCACACTTGATCTAAATGGATCTAAATATTATAACACTTCATAATACTTCAGTGCTTTTTAAATAATACTTGTATTATGAGTATATGTTATACACATCTATAATGGTTTAGGCATTAGCTCAATTAGCTCAAAACCCATACACCACTATTCTTGAAATACATTTAATAGTAATAGAAGAACTTTTCTGATCCTGAAGTCTGTAGAAATTCCTTGGTCTTTCAAAAGCAAATCCTATAGAAGCATGGAATCTCCATGAAACATTCTAGAAATACATACTTTTTTTCTGGCAGTGCTGATGCAGAATCTAACACAGAACTACAGTGAAAGGTAGAAAGAAGTAATACAAACTATGTCAAACTGCTTTGACAATAAAATTCCTGTTGGTGAGCTAGAGGAAATTAGGAATAGCCCAAGTTTCATTTTAGAAAATAGTTTTCTCTTGCTTTATTCCACTTTTTATTTCCATCAATTAATAAAGTATTTTATTGTGATACCAGTTTAAATACTTTGACAAACTGATGTCCTGTATATATGACACCTTGGTTTTTATAGGAACCTGTTGTCCTGACTAAACCAGATTATTTGATTGCCTTGTTTGGCCTGTTCTATAGATTATTCTTTTCATTTTAATCTAAGGGCAAATTCAATTGACAGGCCTCATGTTCACACATGCAAATAGTTCAGGTATAAATTTAAAAACAGTATTTTAAGCAACACCTCTCTTTGCCTGGACCTGGAACTGTGAAAGTGTATCAGCAGTAAGTTTCAAAGCAAACACATTGCTTCCAAGAAGTTTTAATTCAGAAGTACATATTTTACAAATATGAACCAGAGAATCCCTACTGGATTACTGGAAAAATCTATTCAGGTTTTACCTGTACCTGGATGTGTGGGGTGCTTGATTTTGTTTCTATTTGAAAAAAACATGTAAATAAATGTTAAAGCCCAGAGAAATAAATAGCCTTAACCTTTGAAACCAATTCCTCATGATCAAATAACTTTCTTGGGTATGAACCTTGCAATTTTTTAGCAGTGTTTACAATTCATTAAATACATGTTTGCTTTTTCTCTTCATTACACATTACAGTGGTATACTGAAGTGTACCAGGACAGTCCAAAACTAATCACATAGACAAATACAGAGACAATTCCCTATGAAAAATTCATCAGTTACTGAATTCAGTGTTCAAGTACACTGTTTTTTTGGTAGAGATCATCAACCATTTGGAGTATTTATATTTCATCTCTAATTATTTTTGTCACATGCATTTTTAATTCAATGAAAGGGAAGTGAAAACAGAGCTAGGAAAACTTGTCTATATATACATTAACCCCATCTCGAAAATACATTTTGACAAGAGATATGGTTTCACATATGGTCTTACCTTCATTCTTCTTCATAATATGAAGGAAGTTACCAGTTGTAGTCCATATTTACATTTCCCACACAATTATCATTAAATCATTAATGTCAAGACCACCACGTTTTTCTCTCACCTAAAATACTACAGGTCAAAACCCAGATTGCAGAAAATAGTGAAAGACAGAATTGGTTATGAATGTTATGTCCTCAATTTCTTTAGTAGGTATAGGACCCTCTTCTGTTCCCTGCCAGAGGTATTGTTCAGCAGCTAGCAATTTAATGCATTCAATTAAAACCTACTATATTTAATGTCACAAACTCTTGTGACATCTTTCACAATAATAATATTTTTTTGAAATTACCTTCCCTACACTTTACTGCACTCAGAAGTCTCACTTCCAGTAATCTCAGTCAAATTTTCTCCCCAAATCCCAGCGTAAATGGCACTAAGTCTCAGGATTTCACTGCAATTGCACGGCTGAGATGTGCTCTCACAAAGCCCATGTGGAAGTATGGCAGGGATTCCTAACAGAAGGAGACAATGGGTGCTGAATACAGCTCCACTCTGCATGGGGAGAGTATACCTCAGTCCCTTTGGACGTCTCTAACTTATATTTTCTGGCCAGAGTAGTTTAAGCATAAGAAAGCTGTAACTTGCCTTTTTCAGCCTCCTTCTCCTTGCAATGTAAAGCTCTTCTATATCTATCATTCAAAGCACTTCAAATACAAGGGTTTCAAATTAAACAGTGTTTTTTAATGTTAGAAAACCAATTTAAAAGGATAAAGCTAATAAAATTTGAGCTATCCATTTACACATGGAAAGATCACCAAGTTTTGATTTTGTCCTGCACACATGGAATATGAATAAGTCAGAGACAGCTACTTCTGGAGCTCTACAAGGACTTTTTGTTCTTCAGTAACAGTATTAGCCCTGGTCAGTGTAATGCCACTCTGACAGCAGTAATTTCCTAGCTGATACAGCCTTCTGTATTTATAGAAACTGATAAGAATTCTGCTGATTGCTTGTGACACTCTGTCTAGACTTTGGAGAGAGATCCACTCGAGAAACAAATGTTACATATTAGAACAATATTTCATATGTTAATGACTAGGAGAATAAAATTATCCTAAAAGACACATAACAATTAGTTTTCTAAGGAGTTCAAAATTGGTGGCAACAAAAAAAAAAATTGGCAGGGAGGACAATTGAGACAATTGATTCAAAGTAAAGAGATGTCAAACTCTGAAAAAGTCATTGTGATCATCAGCTCTGACTTTCCCTTACAACCCAAACAAGAGAATGAGCTAATATCAAATCATATTTCAGAGATCATATCCTTTTTTTTTTTCCTTTCTTTTCTACAGGGGTGGGGGGAGGGAAAGAAATAAAGAAAGAGGAAAGAGAATACAAGCATGATCTGGAAACTCCCAGAGACTGAGAATACATCACACACTGGGGGTAAATAAACCCTTGGCTCTTGCAAACATTGAAACAATCTGCTTTTTAAAAAGAAGCATTTTATAGGGCTGCCAAGATTGAACTTTAGCCTAGCTTTAGCTTTCTGGTGTTGGATTTTATTTTACTGTCTCTGAGTAGAAATTCTCTTATTGCCATAGTTTTGTTGTTCACATAAACTCTGCGTCCTTCTTAACCCATTCCCAGTTAAAAAAGAATACCCAGGTTGTATTAACCCTACTCTGCTGCAATGTTTTCCAATCCTTTGCTCATAAGCACACCTCTTCTCTAAATCCTTAGTGATGTATAATTATTCACTTTGCCCCTAGGGATGCCAGGCCTGCATGCAGACCTCCCTGAAGGCTACAGCTTAGTCAATTAAGAAATATTTAGAACAACTTCTTCCTTCTGAAACTGTCCTGCCAGCATGTACAAGGATATGTAGTGACCAAGAGATTTCTTGATTATTTCAGGCCCAACACATCCCCTTAAGTTAAAAGTCAAAAGCATCTGTACTGAAAGTAAACTCAGAAACATATTGGAGAATAGACTTTCAGGGTTTATGCTTGTACTTCTAACTTGAGGGTGACCAATCTGAATAAAACATGCAGAATCCACTTCAGCAACACAATATATCATAATGACATCTTTTGTTTATACATCTTAATGAGAACATTATCATGTATAAATTTAAAACTACATTTAAAGATTCAAGATTTAATCTGCCAGGGAGTTACATTTTAGCTCAGTAAAGCCTTCAGCAATATGAAAGTAACTAAACCTGCAGTAATTTTTTAGCTTGATTCTTTAATGAATACTCAAACATCCCAGAGTATGGTTATCAGAATCTAAACTATGAGTGATCACAAATTGTATTCATGTTGATTAAGAAGGATTCTTGCTGTAGTATTTTTTACTGTCTTAAAAAAACCCAATACTTTTAAACATACAAAAAAAGGGGGCTCTCCTTCTCTGAACTCTCATGCTGCAATACAAACAACCGAATGAAAGACTGCTGCAGCTACCCTTGAATTGTATTTACTGAATTTATTTGCATTTATTTACCACAGCTGTCCTCGTCACTATCATCCTCACAGTCGGCTTGACCGTCGCATCTCCTGGACGCCAGGACACACCTCCCGGAGCGGCACTTGAAGTGACTGGGTGAGCACTCTGTCAATGACAGCCACAGGCAGAAACAGATAAAAGCTTCATCATGACATGGGCACTTATTTGTCCCCCAGGCTGTATCAGAGGGTAAATAACACAGACAGAAAGCTTGTGAGACTGGAACTATGCATCAGGCAAGACCCGTCATCATTGCACCAGGAATGTGATGGAGCAACATTTTCCAGAGCTCTCTCCCTTCCTTGCTGTCCTCTGTCAAATGTCATTGCTTTGCCAAATCACTGGCATACAATGTTCAGACCAATGTGTGGGTATGAATTAGTTTACAATGTGTGGGTATGAATTAGTTTACAATGTCTGGGTATGAATTTCCTAGCTATTCTTCTCACCATTGTGGTGGTGTATTATGCATTGAAATAAGCAGAAGAAATCCCCAGAATTAAAAAAAAAAATAATAAAAAAAAAGAAGATTGACAATTATGTGTCTATTTCAACTAATAAAACCAGGTATGACTTTCCACTAATTAACCCTTTCACTGCTTCTGCCTCATCTCACAGTACCATTTTGGGACAAAGAAGTGGAACAGAGTTGGCAGATCTTTAAGGAACTCTTTCATTCAGTGCTAGAAATTCCCTGACACAAAAAAATCCAGTGAAGAACCCAAGAGACTGGCATAGCTGAGTAGGGGAATTCAGTTTTGAATAATTTCCACAGTTTAAATATTGTAATTTAAAAGGGAGGTATGAAAAAAACAAACACCAGTGACTTTGGGAACGCATTTAAATATTTTATTTGCTGTAATATGTATAGAAGATACCTTCTACATCTTCATCTGGTGTTAGACAAGTTTGGTTGTCCAAGTTCTCATCTGGAAACTGAGTGCAGTCTGTATCTTCTGGCCACTGCAGACCTACAATCCCAAGCACAGCCTCACAGCGTTCCTTAGACTGGACACATAATGTCCTGAGGAGACAAAGCAGAATCGTACCAAATAACTAAATGAATGGCTTAGAAATTCAGATACTAGAAGTTAGTAATCCTTGCCAAAGTTAAACATGAAGATCAAGAAAAAAAACCAGTTAAACAGATATTTTAATATGAAAAAAATACACATATCAAAGAATGCTATGGTTGAAACATTATTTTAAGTTACTGTTGTGCTGTTATGTTATAAACAGGTTAATAATAACCAAATATAACTGCTCACAAACAAGCTCTCCTCTGTAAGAGATGGTAGAGAACGTTTCTCAAGAAGCACTAACTGCTCTCCTTCAGGGAAAAAAAACCAAACACATTTTGTATGAGTGAAATGCTACCTCTTTGATTGTGCTCCCTCAGAAACCATGTGGTTTCAGAAGGACAAAATATTTAAGCCTGCAAACAAAAGAGTGAAGAACTCCCCTATGAATTCAATGAAATTACAACTTTAGGAAAAGCAAAGCTCAGACCAACCTGGTCTCGAGGCTGTTGTCAGTGAGAGGAACAGAATACCTTCTACATCTTCATCTAGTGTTAGACAAGTTTGGTTGGTCAAATCAGGAAAAGGCATGAATATACTCCTTCTGCAGCATTTTTTTAACCATATAAAAGATAGGACTCACTGCAAAATTTGTTCAGTCCACTGAGACTGAAAATCATCCATGGTGTCTCTCAAAATACCTACTGTCAAATGCTTCAAAATTACAAAGGTAAAAAGGCATAATAGAAAAATCCCCTGATGTTTGAAACATTTAGCCACTACTTTTGTCTGGGATCCTAGTAGGTTGAAAAACATTCAACCAAAGGAACCCACCCTTTTTTTTTTTTTCCAATTTCTTTCATGTCACTTTAATTTGCCTTTATGTATTTAGATTATTTAGACATCTTTCTTCTAGAAACATTCCTCTCATGGAAGGCATTTTACTCCACCCATTTTCCTTCGACCTTGTAACAAATGGAACTTTTTTATTTACTAGTCATTAGCGTTTGAAAATGCTCTGACCAAAACCAACAAAACAAATCCATACAGGTTTAATTATTTTATGTTAATTTTGGGAAAATAATACAGTATTAATCCACCCAAATTTAATTTTGGTTTGAGGAAATAGATGAAGAAGAGTCAATGTTTTTCCACACCAAACAATTCACCACTGAGTTGAGTAACAAGACAGAATGCATTGATGTCAGTTAACCATGTTACAGACTCTCCTTTACTTTTACATCCTCCTCAATATCAATATCACTTCTTTATAACTTCAGATTTCTGAATGCCAGAATTTTTATTTTCCAATGACAAAAACCAAAACCCACAACAAAAATATGATAATATAGCAGAGACATCTAAGCCACTTCTGTGCTGTGCTCTCAGCACATTCAGATCTTTGGTCAAAGCTGACCTTTTTTCCAAGTATTATAAGGCATTATAAATCTGTGGTGAAAGAATTAGAATCTATTTAAACTTCAAAGTAATCATGGACTAATATTATCAATGCCTTATCAGAGATGAAGAGTAGTGTTCAGAAATTTGAAACATACTTGACACATCAATGAATGTTATAAATAACAATGAATTCAGTTCTTTCCAAAAAATCTCTTACCTGTGTTCTTTACTTTGAATAAAACTTTATGAAGACTGTTACAGTTAAAAAACAAAGCATGACAGCCAAACTAACATAAAGACAACAAAAAGCCTTGCAAAGCAGGGACAGCTGTTTTATATAGGAGGAGTAGAATTAAAATAATTTAGTTATACCACCTGGAATGAGAAAACAGATCCATGTGTCTGTATTAAAAAAAATGTAATGTATCTCTGATAAGTTTATATTATAATAGATCGAGAATCATAACATTAATCTGCAATTCATGGTTGGAAAGTACACTTTGACTTAAAAAGCACAACACTGAAAAACTGCATTAGCTGAGTTCAGTTTCATATTTACAGGAAAAGACAGGTAAAACAATACAACTGTCCTGTTAAGCTCAACTAATCACTGATATATTTGAACAAGAGGGCAGTTATTTTGAAAGTCGGCAGCAGATTCTCAGAATATAATCTCTGTGCTAACAATGTAACATTTTCTCTTCTCAGAGCTTCAAATTGTAAAGTAGATTTACATTTATATTGAAATATCAAATTTATTTAATTTTTATTGGTATGAGGTTATTTTTGTTTTCATTTCTAAAACATTTTTAGTTTTTACATTATATAGGTATCTGAAATTCTTCCTAAAATGTTATTGTTGAACAGATACTACTAGTGGGACCTTCAAAGGTGCCCCTTCTTGATAAAAATACTCTTTATCTGTGACCTAACACAAGAGTGAAACCTAAAAACAACCATAAAAGTAGAACTTTGAATCCTAAAATTTAAAGTTTTACGTCGTATATTCAATTTGGTCTAAAATTGATGTTAGCCATTTTTGAGCAGGAAGTTGGACCAGATGACTTCCAGAGGTTCCTATCAAATTAAATTGCTCTGTGCTTTCTACTAGTTCCCCTTCATCTCTTTAATACTTTGTATTTGAAGACTGTTCAACTGTATCGTGACACTTCCTATAATCTGTTAGCTAGGTATGATGGTAAAGAGCCTATAATTTAACTTACACTCCTCTACATTAGAATAAATTAATCCCATTTTTATTTATTACACTGCTTTCTTAAAAAAAAAAAAACCCTTGATTTTCAAACTAGCAAGCCTGACACAGAGCTTGCACAAACCCCTCTGTAACTTTGAAGCTATCCTGTATGCAGTATTTTCTTTCCCATTAGGTTCCTCTGTGAGAATTTAACAGTATATTCATAAACTTCCTTGTGGTTCGCTCCTGCCTTGCACTAAGAAGCACATCACTAGACAAAGAAATGTTATCTACCTGCCAACAGTATCATGTGGTAAGAAATTCTAGGATGTGTACCACAATATTTCATGCACTTTTCTTTCAAACAGAAAGTGTTAATTGATCAACACTGTCAAGGTAGGCCCAACAAAAGAGGCAGAAATACAGAATGAGAGGGCTCTAGCAGCCAGTAGGTCAAAGAGCTCTGCCTGTTGGTCAGGTTTATTAGATCTCCTGACCTGCAACAACTGCTGCTAAGAAAGCCACGAAATCTACAGAACAATCTCTTTGAAACAAACACAGGCATAACTTTAAAAAGCACAGTGATGTTACTCAATAAGGATGGTGGAACAGTTACTCTGAAAAACAGAAAACCTAAGTTAGCCTGGAATTCAGAATGATGTAGCACTCCTAATTTAGCAAGGCAAACATTCATTAAAATCTCAGGTTTTGTTGAGCATCTGGATAGGGCTTTGCATCAAGTAATGTATTAATGTAAGGAACTATTACAAATGCTAATGTTCCAAATTAAATTAATTGATTCCATTTTTAAACACCCTTTATAGTGGCACAATTCTGATCTAACACACAGAAATGGAAAACACTTCATAAAAAGCTCACAGCACCCTTCTTGTGACCTTGCTCAACAGTGGAGTGAGCAGGTTCACAGTGCACTGGGTGAAGAACTGGCTGGAGGGTCCTGGCAAACAGGGCTACATCTGGCTGCTGACTGGTCACCTGTGCTGCTCCTCAGGGTGCAACTGCAGAGTCTGTCCTGTTCAGTACATTTATCAAGGGTCTGGATGCAGCAGTTTAGTGCATCATTAGCAAGTTTGCTGGTTATACAAAACCAAGAGATGGTGTTGGCTCTCAAGGGAGGAGAGGCCTTTGCATTGGTCAATCATCAAGGACACGAAATTAGCTGAGAACCATGCCTCACCCTGCACCCAGGATGGAGGAGCACCAGGAACAATTTGGAGAGCAGCCCCGCAAAGAGGGACCTGGGCATGCTGGTCAGCAGTAGCCTTTTCCTATGGAATTCCAAAGCATAATTTTTGGCATTTTCAATGAGAGCATAAAATTGGGAAAAACTACTATGACAGACAGTCAAGAATTAAATGAAATATGGTTTAGTAGAGTACCTGCAAGGTGGGATCCGCTGATTTGTATGGAGATCACATTTTGGTACTAAGATTGTACAGGCAAAAAACATCAGGTACTTGTAGCAGTTGGTCTGAACCAAAGCTGGGAAAAGGGAAGACTCCCAGCTGATAGAGGCTTCCTTCTGTGTCCTGTGGCCCAGGTAGTTTGGGTAATAAGTATAGTTGTAAGGCAAGTTCATACAAAGTTCCAGAGTAATTGGTTCACACTGACCTTTCACAGAGAGAAAACAAACAGAACCACAAATGGTGTGAGATTACATTAAATACAGAAGAAATAATTCCATATTCATTTAACAAATCTATCAGTCTGGGGATATCCTCTCAGGCTGGAGAAACTACGAGTTCCAGAGCTAGAGATCCTATATAAGCCTTTTCATACCTGTAAAGGTGGGCTTGAATTCTGCTTACCTCATAACATATTAAGATACTTTTATTTCCTTATTAATATTCATTAACTTTCTGAGTGACATCTTAACTTTAAGGTGGCACAATAAACCATCTTTAAACCAGTACAGTGTGCACTGTACAGCAACACACTTTCCACTGGTGTACCTATTATGCTACCATGACACATCTCACACTGACAGGGTAATTGCCAAAATCAGGAACTAAATCATTGGATACTTTGGGTTAGAAATATCTCAGGAGGTTTCTACTCCAATGCCCTGATCAAAGCAGGTCAGCTCTGAGGACTGATCAGGCTTTTGACAAGTCAGGTTGTAAAAAATCTCTAGTGAGGGAGGCTGTACAATTTCTCTGTATAGAAAACAGAAGCCAGGATTTGCTTTTAATTTTTTTTCCTTGCTTACCAAGATCTGAAGGAGGGGACAATCAGGTTATGTATTACACAAGCATTGAGCAGGAAACAGTCTACATGCTAATAATTTAATCTGGGTAAGACATAACTAATAATAAATTAGAATGATAAGCAAAGACAAAACAGATGCAACCACTACAAGTCCATATGATTATAGGTATTATAGCTAAATAAAAAAATCTTCCGACTTTTGGGAGTTTATTACAACAAATTTTGAACTAGCCAAGTATTTTTGATTTTTAAAAATTGCATAGCTTTTGTATTTCTTCTCACACTGGTATTCAGAAGTATGTATTTTTCAATTTTCCATCATAATAGAAAACTAGACAGAATTGCACTTCAATTCAGACTGAAATTCAACTTTTTATTTAGCAATGAGATGACTGTGAAATTATTTAAACTTATTTACTTTGGATATATTGAGAAACTTTTCCACAAAAAAGCATACCATTCAAAAGGAAAAAAATGCATATCTTTCCCTATTATGGGAGCAAATATACCTTAATATTATTAATATTTTCTGCTAGCCAGTTGCTAGCATCAGTTGCTAGCAGAGTGTGACAACTGTGTCATCCCACAGCTGTAACTTTGAGAGAAGTTTTTAGAAGATCCAACAGTCAATTATTCAGCTAATCAGCAGAACTGGGCACTCTTTCTTGGTCTGGCTTTTGATGTTGTAGCTTTTCTTACTATTTACTCCTGATGTGATGATCACAAAGCTAATTTTACATCCAGCTTTTCCTCACTGCTAAATCCTGTCATACCACCAATACTGAACTATTTCTGCCGTCTCAAACCTCTTAGTCACATCTTCGGGGTATGTGAGGTTCAATGACTTTAACAATTCTCCTCACTTCTCCTCTGCCATTTCCTTTCCTTCATGATCAACCATTCCTTGCCCTTCCACACTTTTGCCTGATATGCCCAGATCAGTTTGGGCTCATCTTTTGATTTTGGCCAGTAAACATCTTTGATGTGAACAAAATGTTACACATTCTCTAATTTTCAGGATGACCACAAAAGCACATGCAATATTCTAAGTGTTTGTATAACAAAATATTATTCAAGATTAAAGGGTTGAAAGACACATATACCATTCTCTTTTATTATGCCTCATATTTACAGGGGTTTAGTTTAAGTGAATTCTGGAAGAAAATCTAGTCTACTGAAATGCCGCTGGAGGACATCTCTTTACGTGTTTTCAATATGATTATAATTTCCACACTGTTTAGAGAGCTTCTATTATGTTATGTGCAAAAGTGTCACTGTAGGTTTGAAAATAATTCACACAATTCCCAACAATTTAGAGAGTAATAAACAGAACATATGGTCCAGGGGAACATCTGACTCATTTTAAGTAACCCAAATGTTAGTCCTTCCTTCTGAGTTTGTCCTACAGCTTAACAAGTCCTGCTACTCCCTTTCCTATAATACATGTGAGTACAACCTAGTGAGTAAGGAACAAGGAATAAAATTCATTCCATCTTTCACACTGAATTAAAAGAAGAAAGAAACAAAAACAAACAAAAGTTTAAAAACACCAACAAAAAAAAATCCAAAAACTACCAAAACAAACAAAAAAACCCCCAAGCCAACCTGAAAAATAAAACACAAACCAAGACACTACCAAACATGGTACGCTTGGATTTAATATCTTCTTGTGTTTATTATTAACTTGCTTTATCTACTGGAGTCTCTGCAACCACTCTGGGCAATCTGTGTCCAGTCACACCGGCAGTAAAATAAGTGCTTATTGTCAGCTTCATTATACTCCTGTGTTTCATTTTGTACCAACTGCCTCTGATCCTGTCACTGAGCCCCATCTTCTTTACTCTCTCGCTTCAGCTATCCATTCTGTTATCCTAAATATATTGTAAATACATTATAATGCCAGCCTAAACTGATCTGATATTATCACATTTGGAAGACATCCATCATACTCAATACTGGGAAATGTGGCCTACGCTTTGCTATTTTTCAACCAGATAGTAATCTGGGACAAGAAGCACTGCTTTGTCAAAAGTGAAATTTTTCATGAGAATTCTCATGTCTTGCCAAAGACGAAATAACTCAGGTCAAAATACAAAGAACGAAAATAATACGGAAAAAAAAGACAATAGTACTTCCAGATGTTATGCAAGAAAAAATCTCTCCCAAACTGTCTTTCTGTTCCATTGTGTACAAGCAATTAAATATTCACTGGACTAGAAAAGGACAAAGTGAGATGATCCAGAAGACTAGTTTAGACTATGTGTTACTCCTGCTAAGAACTACAGACAGTTGCCCATAGTATGTTGAGGAAACATCTTCACTAAAAAGTTCTTGGGTTTCTCCTAATATGGCATAGGAACATTGCTTTACAATTCAAATATTACATGTTAAAAATCAGAGAATCATAGAATGGTTTGGGTTGGAAGAAGCCTTAAAGATCATCTTTAATGGAAGATCCTATTGCTCTTAGCAGTTAGTGTGAAGGTGCAAATCAGAGGGAACCAGATCCTTTGAAGTGTGCAGGGATAGGATGAGAGGCAAAAGACATGAAAGAATTCCAATTTTTATATGGAAATTAGGTTTTTAGAATGGAAGTGCTCTAACAGTAAAACAGATCTCTCAGAAAGATTGTGGAATCTCTGTCCTTAAAGNAGTGAAGCCAAGTCTGTCCAGCCATCAAGGTGACCTGAACTGATGTGACTGTATTAACACAGCACTAAGTTTTAATTAATTTTGAGTAATTTTTAATACAGTTCTGCCCCACTTTCAAAACATAGACAAATATATTTCTATTGATTACCTGTTCATGTTGATGCGTTGCAATTGAGAAAAACAGCTATTCAGAAGCAAGTGCACAATTAGTACAGAAACCTTGCATGGAGTGGTATAGTACAGTGCACAGATTTGAGGACACACTGAGCTGAAGACCCTGATCCTCTACAATTTGTATTGGTCAAAAGTATAATTAGTTTTTACAGTTTGAATACCAAAATTATTCCTTCATAAAAATCTAAAAGTTCTCCAGACTACTAAATACAGTAACATGGACTTTTTAATATTTTGAAAATAAATCAGCATATTCTGCTTTACACTTACACTATGCTGATTACTTTACACAGACATTGAATGTCATTAAATGCTAAGAGAAAGTGCAACA
>WEZZ01004682.1:1173-11944 GCA_013400585.1 Chloropsis cyanopogon
TGTCTGGAATTTCTTCAATCTCTTTTTTCAGGTATTTATCATACTTTGTGTAATAATCAGTGTGAACTCGCACAAGGATCTCCTCAAGGTATATTAAGTGGTCGTCGTCATCTGTATCATCATCTTCCTCTTCCTCCTCCATGCTCTGGTCTAAGGACTCCCCCATTGTAATTCCAGACTGTTCACTAATCTGAGATTCTGTTTCAGCTTCTTTCTTGTCTCCAGACCCATTTCCTAAATCACAAAGGCTTTCCTGTTCACTTTCCTCTTGTGCTTCATGATCAATTTTGTCCTGGATATTTTCACTAGGTAAAGGCTGTGCATCCCCAGAATGGTTCACCAGACCATCCTTTTTCTCACTTATATCAGTGCAATTCTCTTGCTGCAAATTTTCATCCTGCAGAGGTTGTTTGGATTTCTTCCAACCTCTCTTTTCCTCATTCTCACTACCTGATACAGAAGTGGATGACTTTTTGGTATCCAATCCATCATCACTTTCACTGTCACTAGACAGTTCAAAGTCCAAGTCATTTGTTATCTTCTCTTGGGTTTGCTGCTCCTCTTTAACTGTTGTACCAACTTGTTCTGAAAAAATCTGAGATTTTTTTGTATTTGCCAAATCATCAGTGACCTCACTGTCCATTCTGTGACCAGTGCTATCACTTAAGGAGTCCTGGGCATTAACTTTATTATGAGAGTTCACATCCCCATCAGATGTTTCACTGCTTACAGAAGTGCTCCCATTTGCAGTGCAAGTGTCCTTTGCAGTTTTCTTGAGACCATTACTGTGCTCTTCTACACATATCACATTCTTTATTTCTTCAACATCTTTTGCTGAAATCACTGCTGAATCCAATACCTCGGGTTTTGTAGAGTGGTTTGCTAAGACATGGGCAAGAAAGAAAACATATACATATTTTCCCTTTTTTTCTTCTTTTCAGATTAACTGAAATCTAATTTTCATTGACCTTAAACACAGAGTTTACACAAAGCCTTAGATTTAATTATGCTTGGAAGTGATCACTAGGCTTTTCAAAGTTGTTAAAATTCTCTAGGTGTCAGTGAGAGTCCTAGAAAGGACTGTCAAACCTAACAAGCATTGCTTTTGTAAAGAAATTATATAAGCAGCTTTTTTTTCTTTAAATCACAGGTCATAAGTAATTATTTGTTAACTCTGCAAGCATTAAAGGATTCATCTTGTAGTGTAAGTTTTCAATTACAGCTTAGAGCAATGAAAATAAACAAATGGGGGGCAGACAGGCAGAATTTGCTTTGTAAAGTCCCAATCCAGAACTACAGTACAAGAACTTTAATTATAAATGGCCATGTCTTTCATATTACCTAATTTTCGTAACAAAATAACTGAACTTTAGTCCTTGAAAAGGCATATGTATTTTAGCAACACAAAGATGCCATTCAAGCTCATTTTAAGACTGATGGAATGCAAGTAAAAGGGTACTAGAGTCAAAAGCAGAAGAATAGTTTTAGGATGTGTCTGCAGATGTCTGCAGAAGTAGAGAGACAACTAAAGAAACCGCAGACTTCCAAAACGTTGCACACAAACATTCACAGGGAACACTGTGAAATCATTCAACTTTGTCTCCCTTCTGTGTGCATATTCCTGCCCTGCAAGTAATGACAGGAGTCAAGTGTAAAGGTCGCACATCACAGTGACCTGATTCAAGTTGATCATAGTATTTCTATTGTTGTATTGGACACTTCTGTTTCAACAAGGGAAAGACAGAAACGTCACAAGTATTAAATTCTAAAAAAACCCAAACCCTTGGCTAAACTGGAAAAAGCCTGACAATTCTTTCTTATGACACTGTGTTTCAAATACATTTTGCCCCCAAATAACTACCAATCCAGTAATGGGTACTTTCTAAATCCATTATGTATACCACACTGCTGAGCCTGTTGAACATAGGGTTCTTGTGTCAAATGTCAGAACACCACGTTCAGTAGCTGCTAAAAATTAGCAGGATTTAGACTGGGCAGCAAGCAGATTTCAACATTCACTTTCAGCAGTGTGTTAAGGCCAGAGTTTATTACCTATTCCTCCAAGTCCCAAGGGCAAGGAAGAGGACTGAAGAGGTGAAACGTATAGAGAAGAAAAAGTCAGCATGTTTTACATGGGGATGTGAGGGAGAAACTGTCCCCCTCTACATATTCTTGAAGAGTTTGGTGTATTGCAAAACCAGCTCTCAGCCACAACACTTATTACTGCTTCACTTGTGCTCTGGTTGATGCCAAAAGGAATGCTCCCAGTAAGAACAGTCCAATTTTACCAAGCTACTCACATTTGTGTTGTCAGCTTCAATAGTCTGGGATTGCCCATTTGAGCACAACTGCAATACTACTAAGACCATCTCAATGACCCACATCAATCATGTTTGAAAACTGGTCAAAGTTATAAATGTGGTTTAAAAACAATCTAATTACCTTTCTTGTTCATTTGCATTTCTCTTGATCCAGGAGGTGCATTAATATCTCCTATCCCCTGAAAGTATACATATTTCTTCACAGTTATCAAATTGGGTGCAAACTTCCAAACATCCTCTCTATCATCAATGATGCAAACCATAGAATCTCCACAAGGAAAGAGATCTCTAAGAGAAAAAATAATTGATAAATTAAGCCAGTTTTAGAAATTATTCTAGCAATGAAAGCAATTTCTATTGATGCTCTGGTTTACTGTAAGCATGTCTGCAGAACATGGAACTTACAAAAGAAACTTACAAAAGGCTAGCAATATTAAAATTATGGAATTCAAAATACAAGCTTTGAACAAAATAAAGTTAGTGGATAAAAACGAAACAGCTCTTTTAAAATCTGTATCCCAAAGGCTAAAAGCAGAAAACAAGAAACTGCCATAAGAACAAACCATTACAACATTTCAGTCGGGATTTTGTCAACCAATAGCCCAAAGTCAGCTATCACAAGGTCAACACACTACCTATACATAGATAGGTAAAAGACACAAGAAGAGTACACTTTAAAGAGTAGATTCATTCAATCCAAGATAAAGGAAATAGAAGTACTAATATCACCCATCACCTAGGAGGAAGAGGAGGTAGAGTACATAAGATGCATATAAAAAACAGAGCAAGAAAAGAAAAAAATTTCTAATTTGCTACAGTCAGCTGTGGAGGGGCAGTAACGTTTAGTATTTCATAAAGCTGCATTAAACATATCTGTCTTAGAAAAAATCTTGGCTTTATACTCTGAAAAAGATCAGAATGTGAATTTAGACTAGAATATGAATTCAAGGCTCTAGATGACCTAATTTCAAGAAACACTAGGAACAGAAGGTGCTTTTAGCACGTTTGAAAGCCAGAATACTAGGTATTCAATTATGAATTAAACTCAACCTAAGAATTTTGTTTTAATTAAAAAACCCACAACATGTAAGTCATTATACAAGACCATAAGACAAAGTGGAAATATGGCTGTTATTACAAGAATAAGAAGTCTAAGGGAAAATATGCCATGGCATCACACTCTTACTGTTCTGCTGCCACAGAACCCATTTAGTACAAGAAATGCTGCAATGCCCAACACCTCAGTTTTACTGAGATGGTGTTGATATTTAAGAGGCAGACAAAGAAAGATATAAACGCCTTATGTGCAGAGGGAGTAATTTTAATTTTATTTAGCATATTTTCTCTGTTTCTTGTCATGTTTTGTATAATGCCTAAGACCTAAGACCACATACCTAAGGTTCCCAGTTTTAGAAAATGGATCGATACATTCATCCCTTGACAATATCCGATGGGAAAAAAGCTTCTTTTCAGGGTCCAAAAATCCTTTCGGAAGAAGAAATTAAAAAGTTAATGTTCAAGATGTTTGTTACTTGTTCATATTTTATATACTTCTGTTATTTTAATTTAGCAACAGCAATTTAACAGACAATTTTAAGGCATGAGATCAGATGGCAGAAAGTACAGTGGATCAAGTATTTGTAGCTAATTCAATGAGATTAATTTTAAAAATTCCATCTAATTTTCTTTCAAGATGGCAACAAAACTGAATTTGTGACAGCCAAATAAATAAGGCTGAAAGAGATACAGCAGATGACAGACACACTATTTCTGCAACTTACATTTATCTCTCTATAGTTGGTTCTTTAAAGCTAAATGCTCTCCTTAGCTCGTTATGCCTAGGGACTGCAGCGAAGTCTCACAAGAGTCGGCAATGTGCTGCAATATTTAAGCACAGTAGGAAGTTAAGAGACAGTTCCAGCTGAAGCTCTTGCATTTGTAGGTTTTAAGTTGTACCTCTAACAACTACTTCAATACATTTAGACATAATGAATATATCCTGGGACTTCTAGAAATATTTAGGCCCAGCTGTAGTAACTTTCTGACTGCACTCTTTAAAACAAGCAAAAAAACCCCAAAACCAAAACAGAAGCTGTGCTAGCTGATCTTAAAGCAAGATAAAGTGCTATTATTTAGGAAAATGATGACTTGGGTGTACAAACACACATTGCACATGCTTCTGAACCTAGTCTCCAGTAATGAAGTTCACCTTCACGAGCAGATTACAGCCACATAATTGCTTAGAAAGAAACTAGCATATTACATGCTAACCTGTATTTTTCATTTTACTGAATTTGTACTGACATTAGTATCAACTTCTCATTATTCATATGAATAATACAAGACAGTCAATACTTACTTGGGAACCATCTTTTCAAGTTTTACTGTCTTTTACTATAACAGAAAACAAAATTCAAAATGACTACAGACTCTATGGACCAACTGTAATTTTCTTTCAAGGAGCTCAGATTTGCATAGAACATATGTTCAACTCCTTTTAACAGTCTAGCTCCCAAGAGTACCTTAAGTTGGGACTTCAAAAACAAAGTTTTAAAAAAACTAAAAATCAGTTAGCACTTCTAAAAGTTGATCCTGTACGTAATTAATATTAATGTGTAATTGGAATAACTTAAAACCCATAAAAGCAAGAAAATTTTGAGTTAAGGACAGAGGTTCAACCTTAACTCACCCGACTACGTTTAAGAATTGTTGCAAACTCGTAGAATCATCCCCTGTAGTGAGACCCTTGCAGTACCTAGGCATAATGGATTGAGAGAATTAGCTACAAAGATTTATTGCTGTAAACACATATACTTTGACAAATTACAAAAGCTGTCATACAAATTGCTGTTCTCCCCAACAAAATTCTCTTCTGCTAATTGTCTGAATACATAGGAACACTCTACACTGAATTAGACAGAAGTGCACTGATTACATGGCAAAACTGCAACAAGGCACTCAGCTGCAATGTTGTTGAGCTAAAACTGAAAGAAAAATGAAGTTGAACTAAAAAAGTCCAAATGTTGAAAGCCTGGCTGCCAGAGATTAGAGATAAGGTAGTGTCGTGGTTTGACCTGGGAGGACTTTAGAGGAAGTAATGTAAAGTTTCCAGCCACTAAGAGGAAAGTTTCACAGGACACGCCTCTGTGAAGAACATATGTTAAAGATGAAAAACTCGGGAATTCCCCCTTTCTTCTTCCGGTCAGGAACAGATAACCAGGCCCGGCCTGGCCTGTGCTCGACTGGGCCAGGCCGGCCGGCCCTGTCAGGGGAAGCTGGGACTTTTCCCAGGACGTCTTCGGCCCCCCCACTCCACCATCAGTTGCAGGGAGAGGGGGGCATGTTGCTGCCCAGCTAACAGGTGGCTGCTTACCACCCAGCCCGGGGCCCAGCCGAGCCCACAGGGTCACACAGCAGCCCCGGTATTTTACTCCTGTAGGAGTTGCCCGCATTCTATTCCAGGCAGGGAGAAGGAGAGAGAGAGAGAGAGAATACCCACCCCTCCCCCCTCCCGGGGCTGCTACTGCTGAGATTCTGGCTGATTCCATACAAGCTGCTTCTCCCAGCTGCAGTTCCTGCACCCAGCCCAAATGGGCAAGATGATAACCCTTTCCAGTGCTTCAGTCCTCCCTCAAGTGAGAGAGAAGAACAAGATAGAAGCATGTAAAGAAACACAGAGACATCATAGTCAGTGAGGGAAGAAGTTAAGTCCCAGGTGGGAGGGCTGAGAAGATGCTTTGAATTTTTTAGAGCTGAAATCCTCTTGTGAGTGATAGAGAAAAAACTCTTTGTTCTTGTAACACATGAAACTATGGAGAGATGAAAAGTTCAAACTGATATCGAGCAAAGGCCTCCATGTTGAAGTAAACAGATGTTAAAGTAACTGTGATCCCATACATAAAATGAACATAAAATAAGAGAAAACCAGTCCTGTGCCCCCCAGGAGAGGAAGAGGGATCTCTACTCCCAGGGATGAAGATGATCTTAGAAATAGATATTGAGAACTTTTACTTTTGAACAGCTCGTCTTTCAAACACTACCCCGTGAGTTGACACGGCCCATAGACAAGCTGTGGGAAGACTTGTGGAAAATGGGAAGGGTTTCACACTGACAGGTTTCCCTGGGTGGCTGCTGGCTGTGGAAATTGAGTGCTACGAGAGAACTGTTGTTTTCCTCTTGTAAATGTTATGGAGGCTTTTCCACAAGAGAGACTTCTCTCCCTAGGCAAAAAAGACTATTTTAAATGTAGTAAACTGACTAGAAATTTTGGATTTTGTTTCTTTACATTGTCAGTGGGAAAGACAAAGTTGTGGGGTGAGAAGAAGTGTTCTGAATAGTTTGTTTTGATTCCTTTTTTTCTTTTCCTTGTTAGGTACTGTTAATAAAATTTTCTTTATATCCTACGAAGATTTTAGAGCCTGCCTTACCTTTCTCCCGATCCTATCTCACAGCAGAAGGTGCCTGAGTGAGTGACCAGCACCAAAACCTACCACACTCATTAGTGCATTAGCCTGGGAAAGGGAAAGTTTTAAATTTAGGGAAATTTGAAATTAGCGAACCAAAATCACTACAGGTAGCATTCCAAAGCTTCACAGTAATGCTTTATCACTAAACTAAAAATATACTGAGGCTAGAGCTTATCAAAGATTCATCTGCAAAGAAGCCCACCACAAGCCCACCTCAGGGGAATTTGAAGCTAAGCTACCTGAGTAACAACACAGAAAACAGCACTGGTCTCTTTTTAGGAAGTTCTTTCCAGGTGAAATTGGTTTCTTTTAGATGTTCCATAGTCAACTAAATCAACACAACAAACTATTTGGTAAAAGGCAGGTAACATTTCATTCATTTCATCGTTTGTTTTCTTCAACACACCAGGCACTCACCAAAGCCACTCTCTCACTCTCCTCTGCAGCTGGACAGGGGAGAGAAAATATAATGAAGGGCTCATGGGTTGAGATAGGGACCAAGAGAGACTGGGACAAATTGAGCTTCCATTTAGTCTCATAAATTAAGACACTGTGCTATCTATGCCCCCAAGTTTCTTGAACAAACTGAAAATACTATAATTACCCTTCGCCACATTAGGAAGGACTACCCAGTAGACTCACCTAGCAGAAACTATAAGCCCAGTTGTTTGTTTCCCATCTCAGACTGGCTCTTTGCATACAGACTTACCAAATTGTATAACCTGCTCTTACATAGACTCTCATAAAAAAGAAAATTCATAAGTAAGAAAAACTAAGTTAAAACCATCAGAAGATATAATGTTGAAAAGTAACTCATGGGGATGTCTCAAATCTTAGAGAAAGATTGAGTTAAATAGCAGTTCCCAGGAGAAGTTATATAACAGTTGGAACCAACATGAATTTGAATAAGTCCTTTTATAAATAAAACTAAAATTGAATTTCTGAAGAGTCAGGTTAACTTCAGTTCTACTTGAGCTTCTACTTTACAACGTGGAAAAAGCTGTTGACCCAATCTTTCAAAAGCTGGGACAATTTCAGACACCGGTGATTATACATACACACTGTATACATTCTGTAATATACTTGCTGTAACAAACCATGCATATGAATGCTGTCAACTTGGTCCTACTTTCTACGTTTCCTCATAAATCTGGAGTGATTTCACATTGCTTTATTGCTGCTTAATAGCTTCTGAAATTAAAATTCTCTGTGGCATTTTACAACTAACTTTTAAGCTGACATCTGTTTTAAATATACCAAACTTCTTATAGAGAGCAGAAAAAGAAATTAAGTAACAATTGCTCAAAATAATTATTTAGTAGAGAAATACTCCAGGGAGCTCTAGATAATAAAATCCAAAGCTCATATTCATAAACATACTACCAGATATCACTTTGTAAACATGTCAAACTAAAAAAGGTTTAAGATAAATTATTTCAGCAGATATAAATGGTGTTTGCAAATATCAGCTGATCCTGCTTAACAGCTGGCAAGAGTCAGCTGAGATGAGAGAAAAGATGACAAGATGTCATCTCTTCAAAAGCCTTCTAGGACATAAAAGGAGCAGCTCAGAGTTTAGATATATAGGATGTCTACAGAGGACCTAAGCAAACAACCTTTTTCTTATCAAAAAGATCCCCAGCATTTTATTACGAGTTCTTTCTTTATGTAACATAGGGATAACAAAGTATCAAACTCACAGCTGTGTGAGAAACCATTTAAACAACACTGCCACCAAGTGTTCTCTATATGTATCAGCTATGTATTTCTCTAGTACTGCATCTTTGCTGCATTGGTGGACCAAAGGCTGTATCCAGTCCACAGACTGCAGCTGAAACTATCACCAGCACTGCACATAACCCCCTTGCAGTTTGAATGCTTTTGATGAGGTTAAACAGCTTCAGTCAGAAATCCAGAAGTCTGTGGGTGACAGGAAACAGCAATATTCTAATTTGCTCATTTGGTGGCTACTCTATGAAATAAACACGGTAGCTTGAGCATGATGACCTCAAAAAGTGTCAGCCTGTGGCAGCAAAGGGACTGCAGGGTAATCCACACTGGGACTAAGAGACTAAAATGGGCAGAGGACCAAATCACACACTGAGAGAAGACAGGGAAAGCACTTACACATTGTGAGCTAACTATCTCTACAACTCCTCCCTGGCTCTGAAGGCCATTTGCTTTACAGGTTCTGACCTTAGGCCAGATCATGGCACACAGATCCAGGTGAGGAAGACTGCCCCCTCACGTTCTTCCTACCATGTATTTAAACCTAGTGCATAAGAAAACTATTCCTCTTTTGCCACAGAAAATAAAAAAGCATTCTAAGAAGGACACATTCTAAGAAGGACAGAAAGGTGCAGAATTGTTCATGCATTATCAGTACACAACCCTTAATCCAAGAGCAAGACTGACAAAGCTTTAGGAAGATTCTTCAAACTAGGTCAAAGACTGAGTGACATAGAAACATTCACTTGGATTGGCAGGACATGCCTTAAACCTTTCAAGGAGTATTAGCTGGAGACCACAAATAAACATTACATTCTGATTACAGAAATACTGTGTGTTGTCATTCAGAAGTCTCTTATAATTGTCATTACAAGCCTCTTCTATGGCATTTAACATGCATAAAGAATAGTTTGATTATATTTATTTTTTTAAAGTGTTTTACAGCTAGCTAGGATAGCTAGCTCTCTAACTTGCTAACTCTCTTTCTTGCTGAGAAGTGGGATTACTGGGACATTGTTGTTCAAAACACTTCTGGCAATATGAGACAAAAAAAGCAAACATGAAAGACAACTTAAAAAAAAGCTAGGTGACATGGAACAGCAGCATGGATAATTTCACAGAGTTGTAACCTAAAATATTGTTAATTATATTCTCTTAGACCAACAGATATTATAAAGGGAAGTTTGAGGAGAAAATGCGCTTCTGACAGAGAAGACTAAAATTGGCTTTTACCCCATCTTGAAAGTCTAAACACATGGTGTCTCTCCTAACATGATCCAGACCCATACACTCGCATAACCACAGCAGGTTTCTTTTATGCTTCTCGGAAAAACAGAAAACATTTCAACCAGTGACCCACACAATAGACTACTACTCTTATAATTCAAATACAAGTTTTCACTTGGAGAAAATATTTTTAAGCTCTTGAGAAAAATACGTGAAAATATTGCCAGATTTCTGTTTTTCATGAAGTAAGTGTATCTCAGCTCCAGAACACAAACAGAACTGCTGTAAATTGATTTATAGCAGCAGAACTTCCTTTGGTAAAAGGAAACCTTACAGGAGCAGCGTTCCCCACAGGACAAGATGATGTCACGTTGAATTTTACAGAATGGTTATATTAGATTTGTAAGACAAGTTAAGTTGCAGATCATTGTTAGGGTCCATCAACATTAGTTTCTTACTTAATAAGAAAGCACTAGCTAACAATCTGATTCTCTAACCATCAGCAAAACAAAGCAGATCTGATGGGGAAAAAAAAGGATTATTTCTGAAATTACAAGCCATACAGGCACTGCTTTGTAAACAAGCTAAGAATTCTACTCACAGGACTATTAAGGCTTTGCACAAAACAAAGAACAAATAATTGAAAACAACTGCATAAAGAAAATTCATTATATGAGTACATANAAAGCCATGTTGAATATTATCGAAATAGCAAACAAAAATGTCAGCATTCCAGAGCTACCCTCTTCCCTCACTTCAACTTTACTTGGTCCTACTGGACCACAGCAAGTTTTGGCCACAAGATTATATGGATGAATAAAATCCAAAGTACATTTTTGCTCTGTGCCAGGCAGTCCAACAATAAGGCTNATATTGTTAAATGTAACATACTACTCACCTGCAATTGTATGTGCATACAGTCTGCTGCCAAAAGTGAAAACATGTAGTTCATAGAGCTTGGCAATTTTTTCCAGGAATTCCTTACAATGAGGACGCAAACGTGTGTGCAACATAGGCTCACCTCGACCT
>WEZZ01004686.1:0-10668 GCA_013400585.1 Chloropsis cyanopogon
ACCCAGGTACAGGATTAAGATTTCCAACTTTTAAAATTCCATTATGGTTTTGGAGAAGAAATGAGTTGCTTTTAATAGATCTGGTCTGTGTAAGTGTCTCATGGAGACAGAAAATCTGGGTGACTGGGAACTTGATGTGTTTAATGTTTCCCAGCTGAAGTGCATGTAGAAAGATGAAGCTCCACAAATGCCAGTTTTCTGGTATGAACTGTACAGACTGTGAGAGGCAGGCAGAGCTGTCCTAGACTCAGCCTTTTCCTCATCAAAGTAAGGAAGAGAACTAGGTTTTTATTAATTCTAGCTGGGGGTAGTTCTTTCTCAGTACGTTTAGTGCATGTCAGTTTTACCTAGTTAGTTTTACCAAGTTAGTTCTACCTTTCTGTTCTGCTTTGCAGCTTCTCCCACGTCACTGCCGTTCATTTACAAACTGGTCCAGCTCTTCCGACAGGCTTGGGCAGCTGTGCTTTCTCCAATCCACCGGCCTCCCATCCGAGACTGAGTGTCTTCCTCCACTAAAAGTGTCACCTTGTCTTGGGGATGTCACCAGGCTCTTCAGGGGCTGTTGAAATCTGAGATGTGGACTCCTGCAACTGCTTCAGACAGGGAATGGTGGTGGATGAATTTTGAGGCCACAGCAAGTATTGCTGACGTTTTGCTTGGTCCTGTCCAGCACTAGGGTACAGCCACTCCTTCCATACCTACAACTGAGTAAGAATCCTCCTTTTCAAACTCTTTGCTTTGGATGTGTCTCTTGAGTGAGGGTTGTGTAGCCATATATGAACTATGGAAGAAGTTCTCATCCTTGCAAATGCTGAACACTTCTCTGAATAAGTGGAATAGTGTTCCTGATGGACCAGTGATTAGGGGAATATTCTGTTTTCCCTGAAGACATCTGAAAAGCTCAGTTCCTGCAGCGTGGGATTTAGGACAAGCACATGGAAGAAAAACACTGGAGAAATGAAAACCTGTTGCATTTTGAAAGCCATGGTTTCTCTTATGACTGATGCCTCTTTGGACAGGCACACTGGATTTTAGTCATATTTAAGCCAGAAAGATGAGGGGGTGGGCCACAAAGACTGTTGCACTGTATCTACTCTTCTTAAATGCAAATTACAGCACTCAGTGCTTGCCTGATGCATAGTCATTCCTAGAAGCACTTGGTGGTGGTGGTAAGGAAATAGATTTATTTTTTTAAATTATATTCTATGTTATTGTCTAGTTGAACAACTGGAGTTGTTGCTTTGTTTCGCTCTTTCCCTACCTCTTGCTTTGTTTATGTAGATGTCAAAAAGTCTCTCTGTATATCTAGAATTGCTCCCCAAGTCCCCAGTATCCAAAGTCCTGGGCTAGATGGGAGTCATTTAGCAATGCTCTGTCATTCAGAACAAAAGTGGGTTTTTGTTGAAAGAGATAATTCTCTGACATCACAAGACCTTCCCCAGATCCGTGGCAAGAAAATTGTACACCTGCAGGTCTGTCACCAGACCAGCTCCATTTCTGACCACCTGGGGCAGAAATTGGAGGTTTGGGGTGGAACATTAATTTCTCCTCCATCCATTTACTATCTATCATCAATTGACAGAAGGTAAATTCCAAGGAGGGAGCACTGACCTAACAAAATACTGCTTTTAAACTGTTGTGTGCTGGAGGGGTCAAGTTAAAGGTGAGAGGCCAGGGATGAATTTGCCTCTGTCATCCCAGCACCTGTGCCAAAAGNNCTCCAAGGTGGTGGCTGTTCCTGTTTTCTTCACACAGATGGGCATGTTGGTACCCTCAGACTGTGTGTGATCTGTTGCTTTGCTCCCTGCTGGGGCACTTTGCAAACAGTCTCATCTTCACTACTAAAAATAGCTGTCTGTTTCATCTCAAATTATCCCAAAAAGAGCTACACCCCAGCATTATTGTCAGACAAACTCAGGCAGGTTATTCATGAGTGTAATAATGACCTTGCCTAGTTGTCTCAAGAGTTTTTAAACCCAAACCAATCCCATATCCCTCCCCAAAGTGTTTGTCTCTGCCAGGACTCTACACCAGGTTAAGTAGCACATAGCTTTTCCATACAAAAAAGTAATTTTTTATCTGCTCTGCACACACAGGGAAGAGCAGCCTTTGATATTGCTAAATGGTTCCTGTAATCCAACTGTAAGTCTAGTTACAAGACTGAAACCAACACTTGATGTGGAATCAGGTAGAGTGAAACACAGAAGCTCTGTCTGGGGCTGAGCTCTTCCAAGAAATGGCCAGGGTCTGTCTTCTGCCCCCCTGCTTTGCAAGGCCTCAGGTTAAGTCCTTTGTAAGCCAGTTTATGAAATGGCAAACTTTGCTCTGAAGTCAGGCCAAATTCTTATCAAAGTGACTGTTAGGTAATGAACACTTTCTGCTGTAGTCTTCTGGCATCATTTTTAGTTGGATGGCAGAGATGCTCTTTTGGAGGTTGGTTTGGACCAGTGGTTTCAGCAGGCCATAGTTTTTAGAACGCTGTTAAGTGTCATTTACCAGGACTTTTAACATTCAACTTTATTTTAAGTATAGGTTGATAACCTTGACTTTATTGGAGTACTACTGGTATAGAATTTGTATTGTTTTTAATTCATCATGAGAGAGCAAGAAGGTCAGAAATAAGCTATCAGGGTTTTTTTGCAATTAATACTAAAACTGCAGTATCTAACTTTTATAATAAAGTCACTACTGATTTACCTCTTTGTAGAGTTGCTTGTTTGTGCTGTGATTGAGTATAGAAAAAAAAGGGTTTATTGTATTGATACACTACAAAGTATATCAAAGTTTTCAAGAATTATTTCACATTGTTTCATAGTTTCATCATATTTGCATTACACAGAGAATGTCTCCAGTGTGAATCTGACGAGATCTAATCCACTGATGATGTTGGTAGAGTGTAAGTCTGCATTTTGGGATGGCCAAGACCAATACTACCAAGAATAAAGTACCTGCTATTCATCATTATTAGATAAATGTATCTTTATATTAGAACTAACTACAGTTCTGACCTTACTGTATTAGGGGAGAAAACTCTACAAATAAAAAGTAAAAATACATAGCACAGTTCTCTGTTTCAGGGATAATGCCTGAAAACCAGAATTTTTCAACGTAGCAGTGTTATACAGGTTCGTAATTACTGGACTTGGGAAGTTCAGAAGTCCTCAATGAGGTACTGCTGCTTCTCCCAGCAGGTGGCAACAGACCAAAAGAAAACAGTTACATAGGGAACACAAGGGAAGTGTTTAAATCTTCATTCACTTACTGAGGAAGGTATTATAATGTGTGGGAAATGCAAAGACTTACATGTCCCAAATAAAAAGGAAAAGTTCTGAGTTCTAGATTATTCAAAAATACCATTTTCAGAGATGTGTCTATCTTTAATTAGAGAAAAAGGCCTTAGGTTTCATATGGCAACTCACCATCACAGAGGTTGAATGCCAGCATCCATCAATACAACTTGCTTTCCAAGAATCCAGGTCCAGGCCATACCTGCCTCATGTCTCTATGGACTCCCACTGGCAGAGAAAATGCCACAAAGGACTAAGTTGCAAATAATTTAATGATTCACAGACCTCTTTTAGATTTTGTCGCTGCTAGATCTGACAGGCTGACTCAAAGTGTGCCCAAGAGGTTTTGGGTGGTGGACTGCTCAAAGTATTTCCTGTGAGACTTTTTCCTGATTCTCTAAAGATGTGAGCATTAACATTTCAGATTGTCCAGAGCACCAGGGCTTGTCTGGAATGTTACCACTTCCACTAGAAGAAGAACACTAGAGCAACCTATTCCTTAGTCTCAAAGCAGTGATCTGATGGTTTTCTGAAGAACTCTGAGATTCAGCTTAAGCAAAGCAGCAGGTGGAAATTATCATGGAAATTCTTTGTTAAAAAACAATTATGGCTCCAGAAATTATGGCTCTGTAGCTTTTCCCAGCCAAAATCAAAGAGTTATGACCTGCAGGTTTATGTAAAGAACAGCAAAATGAAGACTATACCAAACACGAGGATTTCTCTACTGAGAGAAGCTGCAACTTTCCAATGGTGAATTAGTGCAGAAGGAGCAAAGTGGTGNGTGAGTTTATAAAAACCACTATGAACTATTTCTCACTGTTAAAATGTAGGTGTTAAAGAAGATACTTCTATGCTGGTTGCCAATGGTGGCAGAACAATCTATTAATATCATAATGTCAGAGTAGACTAATCTACATTTTAGAATTGTCTATTTAATGTCTGCTGATTAAACATCATCATAAACAGTACATTTTTAAAGTCTGGGGATACATGACACAGATTCAAGCAATGAAGTGTGCCTTCCTCTTTGTTACCTAGGGCTTGCAAACACGAGGATGTTTCTACTGAGAGAAGCTGCAGCTTTCCAGTGGTGAACTAGTGCAGAAGGAGCAAAGTGGTGGAGGTGACTGCACTAATTTGGTGTCAGAGTGTTGGGTGAAGCCTCCAGATCTGCCCTGCAATAAACACTGCCATAAGAATCAAATTTCTTTCTGTGTTTGGGCAGAGAAGTGAGAGTCTGTACTGAAAGCTGGATGACTGCCATGACTGCACGTGGAAAGAGAAGTAAATTGAAATGTTAACAAAGAAGCCAGGAGATCATTTAAAAGCACTAGTAGAGCACACTAAAGATTGGCAATTATGTTTACTTTCCAGATTTCTATTTTTGTTTTTCTTCTGTCCTCTTTTCCATTCATTTGCTCTCTTATGCCTTCTGTACTGGAATTTAGGTGTGATTTTCATCTACAGAAGTATGTGTTGGCAGAACAGGGAACTGGGATGGTGTGTAAAATCCTGAGGTGTGAGAAAGCACAATGTACAACGCGTTGCATGGCCACGCTCCAAATTAATAAGCATGCCAACCCTGGCTGCAGTGAGTTTGAAGCCTGGGGTGTCTGTGAGCCCGGCCTGTGTGGCTGGATTTGCTCGGGAGGGCTGCTGGAGGCAGCGGGTGACCTCTCCCCCGGCGCTGTGACGCTGAAGCGCAGCAGCAGGTGCCGGGTGCCGGGCCCGGGGTGCCTCCTGCCCTGCAGCCCAGAGCCAGGCTCCGGCACAGAGCTGCCACCAGGGACCCCAAAGGGAGGGAAACACCTCTGCAGACACCATGGTAAGGGGGATGGGGAACACGGGGCACACGGGGACTGGGAGGGCTGTGGGGTCTGCTGTCGTTATCAGGAGGTTTTGCCAAAACCCTGATCTCTCACACCACTTAGCACGTAAAAAGATGGTAAAAGAGTGCAGAAAATCTCACTGAAGCATTACAGCATTAAGTTTCCTTCAGAGAGTCCCTAGCTAGTGGGATTATAAGATAAATTAGATGTGGAGTCTTAGCTGTTTGGTACTTTCTGTTGTGACCACATTTTCTCAACACCAGTTCATTTTCATACGAGATAATTTTTTTTAGAAATAAACCAAAAAAAGTTCTTAGTTATTTACCTTTGTGTCTGTTTTAAATTAATTTAGCCCCAATGGCTATACTGTCCATAGCTATACAGGGTATGCATGCGTGTTTCTGGAGTCCATGAATCCTTTTATATATGTATGCATTTAAGAAGGTGAAAAAATGCCCTCTGTTTTTAAGTGTTGAGGGTTTGTTATAAATTTGTAGAAATCTCTAAAAACCTCTTAGAATGTGAAAAAATCCATTTCACCTTGTACCCCAGTATATCTCTAGCACTGAGTCTAATTTTGGTGCAGAGGAAGAACTACGTTACTTTCTGCCAGCTCATCTCACAGGCAAAATACTTCCACAGACTTCCCTGGGGAAGTGAGTGTGTTTGTGGAACAGCTGGAAGACTAGGGTCTGCCTTTTGCAGTAAATCCTGGAGCCAGGTATTAGTTTGTTTTTTTAAGAGTCAAAGCTGTCCCAGGTTTAGTTTCACAAAGGATCTGGTCCTTTCTACCCTTTCTTTGTTAGGCCTGTCCTGGTTCTACAGACATTAGTGGTGGGATGTGAAACACGAGTTTGGAATAGGCTCCAAATTAAAATACCACGTAAAGATCAGTTTACTCTGACTGTGATGCTGAAGAAGGCCCACTCTCCTTCCTGCTATAAGTCTGGCATTTATTTTAATGCTGTTCACTATGCAAAGTCAGAAACCTCTTTTTCACTGTCTTCTCTCTTTGGCAGAATATTCCCAAATCACTGCTGGGGAAGAAGATGAAATGGCTCAAAAAGCAGGGTTGAGATATGGTTTCAAAGTAGTGCAGCTGAAAACTCAGTCTGAAAAGTCTTCAACTACAGTCCTATATGAAGCTTTACAATATTAACTTCCTAAGGCAGCATTCACTTGTTCTATCTGTGAAAAAACAGACCAATTCTTCCACAGAGCTAAGAAGGGAGCAAAGCAGCTCTTTAGGTTTAAAATATTGCTTGACTTGTAACAGTAGTTTTGCTTTAAAAGATATTCTTTTTAAAAGCCAGCTGGCCTCATTGCTGCGTTTTGTTTGAAAAGAAAACCTTATTTTCCTTACTGCCAGCCTCACAGATTCACATTGGGATTTGAAAGAAAAGGCAGGAGCCTGCCCTGTGGAAAGTCAGCATTTATTGAATTCTCTAAACCCAAATATGCCTCTCCTGAGTAATCCTCCAGATTGCAACACACTGACTTATGAAGCCCCATTGTCACGCAAATAACTCAGAGACTTTTGCACAACTCACTTGCCAAAACCAGGGTTGTGCAAGTACCCTTGAGAGCACAAGCATTTACAGAGTCAGCAAAAATTTTCAGCTTAGAAATGAGCACGGAATAGAAATTATTTATTTCATCAAATGAAAGATTTAAATTGAGCTTTCATGTTCATTTGAACTTCTGGGGATGACTAGCTGGGGCAGTGATGACTTTTGAAATTCTAGTTGCTTCTGGAAAAATGTCTTCAGTTATGTTTCTTAAACACAAATATATGTCAAGTTGTGAAGAAAACACTGTTCTAGAGATGTTGCTGGTCACACATTGTGATTGAAAATTTCGTTTTTGGGGAGGATACATTCAATTCTCAGGTCACAGAATGATTTTGCTGGGTAAGCAGTTACAGGATTTAATTTAAAAAAATTACCTGGTCAAATCTGATAGTGCCATTGGTTATCTCTAAATGCAATATTACAAAACAAGAATGAGTGAGGACCATCCTCTGCCCTTAAAGCCAGGCCTGCTTCACAGCTGGGCATCTCAGTTCTCCTTCCCTCTCCAAAGCCTGGCAGTGGTCAGTGAGCTGCTCACTGGAAACCATTCTTGACAATGAGTTGTTTTCTGCATGGTGCCCAAGCATTGTCTGGAAAATATTTACTGGCCTTAGCCAAAACTGTGCCAATTTTTTTTTTTAATTATTAATCAGCACAGGAGATCACAGGCCAGTGTTCAGTGCAATGACCTGACTTTTTTTTTTACTCCCTAGTATAGACAGGGCCCTGGGGATCACAAAACCAGAGCTCAGGCAGCTTTAATTTCTCCAAAGCAGAAACAAAATCTGAAAAAATCCACATGCCTGAAACCACTCTCTCCTCAAAAAAAAGCCTTTCACTGCAGCCAGTGTTGCAATTGCTGGGACAAACCCAGAAGCATTTACTTTATAATTCTGTTTGTGAACTTATGAAACCCAGCACCAGGGCCTTCATGCTCCTGTACTTTTAAGAGTACAGGATTTTGGAGCAATGGACACCTGCCTACTTTAGCCTGGTGTTACACAGTTTTGTCTTCCTGGCTGCCACAGAAACACTGCTGAAAATCATGCAAATACACTGTACTGCAATGGCACTGCCTGACAAGCATGGATCCGTGATGTAAAATTAATGGGCTGCTCAGGAGCTGGAAGGAACATTTGTTTTAACCAGGAAAATCTGAAATCATTTCCTTAGGTGAAAGCAGCTCTTCTAAGTCTCCACGCTAGCCTGCTATCAGAGGGTAGAAGGATCAAAAGACATCACCTGCCTTGGGTTACATGATGCCACATGGCTGTGTCAGGTTCCAGCCAGGAGTAAAAATAAACTAAACAGGGATGTGCTCCTCAGCAGGGCCAATCCAGGGAGAAAGGTGGGGTTTGTGTGATTGAAATGAATTTTTCCTGACTGTTTCAATATACTTCCGTAGTACAGCACACAGATCTCAGTTTTTTAAAGAACTGTCCCAGCATCTGGCATGTGAATGTGCAGTCTCATCGTGGTCATGGGGCTGAACAACCAAATGAACAGCTGTCAGTGACAATTCACTGATTTTTTGGGAGAGCAATACACTGGGAAAATGTAACCCCCAGGAACAAGGGCTAAGGTACTCTGTTTTCTCTGACCCTGCCTCCTCTCTCCCCCCAGCGTGAGTGCATCTCTGTTCACGTTGGCCAGGCTGGAGTGCAGATAGGAAATGCCTGCTGGGAACTCTTCTGCCTGGAGCACGGCATCCAGCCCGACGGCACCTTCAAGGACCTGCAAGACAAACTCAGCACTGATGACTCTTTCACCACATTTTTCAACGAAACAGCCACTGGGAAGCACGTGCCACGGGCTGTGATGGTGGACTTGGAACCAACTGTGGTAGGTCAGTATAGAAATAAACCTGCAAAATGGAGATGAGACTGCTTTTCCTCATATCACCATGGTGTGCCACCAGTCTTCACTGGCACAAAATGGCCAGTACCATTTGTACTTTGCATCTTAGGCGACCACTAGACAGCATGAAATTAATTTTCTTGTGACATAGGATGCCAGATTCTGTCACAGGTGTTACAAACATAGGGACAAGAGGACCCCCAGCAGTTTAATAGCTGGTACACGTGGTGTGAACAACTTCTCTTTGCATCAATATTTAACTTTTGGGTTTGTTTTTCATGACATTTTTGCCATTTAAATTCTGCTTTTCTTCAGTTTGGATTCAAAGTGGGAGCCTGACCACTTCCCTCCAATAATAGAAGAATGCCTAAAAATTGGGACACCTGATTTTCTTCACCCTTTTTTTTCTGGGGACTTGTGGATGCAGGCTGTACTTGTCACTGACAAGCTCCTGAAGAGATAAGTGGCTGGACTGAAGACGCAGAGTAAATCAAAGAAATGCAACAATGAAAAAGTGCTCTGGAAACATTTCCCTTCTCCATCAGCATCTGTCTTTTGGCATCATGAGCTCCTGTGACTGAGAGCATGCATTGATGCCAACAACAACCAGAATTTGTTGGCTCTGGAGCATATTCTTACAATTTCTCTTTCTTCTTCAGATGAAGTCCGGGCTGGCACCTTCCGGGAACTTTTTCATCCAGAACAGCTGATCACTGGAAAGGAAGATGCAGCCAATAACTATGCCCGTGGCCACTACACCATTGGCAAGGAAAGCATTGACATGGTGCTGGATCGTGTCCGTAAGCTGGTAAGTCCCAGTAGGTTTGAAACAGCAGTTTGGACTCTGCAGAAGAAGGAAAGGCAGAACTAACAGCTTGTTAATTGCAAAAAATACCAATGGATCAGAAAAGAGATTGCAAGTCACACAGACGTTATCTTGGGCATGGCGTAGAAGAGAGAAGCCCAGTAGTTCACTTCCCAGCTGCATGCCTCCAGGCATTTTTATAAAGTGGTTATGAATATGTAATTTTTAATTATTAGCACTGCCCTACAGCACCAATACTGATGCTGAAGGGTGGATTATACAGCTGTACATTGCTGGTTTCAGCCAGAATAACAGAGCAGTGTGAAGTTCAGAGAGAGAGAGGCCTGGACACATCCCTGTGTCATAAGCTGAGACAGTGAGGAATGCAAAGGTTGGAATTATCACCAGCCCTTTCCCAGAACAACTCAACATGGAATCTATGCTGTATACTGCCTATGACTGCTCACTCCATCTCAGGATAAGCTCACAGCAAAGTCTCTTCCACCTTTTTCAGCCGGTGCTGTTTCACTTTCTCTTTTGCTTTCTAGACTGATGCCTGTTCTGGGCTGCAAGGATTCCTGATCTTCCACAGCTTTGGTGGCGGTACCGGCTCTGGATTTACCTCCCTGCTGATGGAACGCCTCTCTGTGGATTACGGAAAGAAGTCCAAACTGGAGTTTGCCATCTACCCAGCCCCTCAGGTCTCCACCGCCGTGGTGGAACCCTACAATTCCATCCTGACCACGCACACCACACTGGAGCATTCGGACTGCGCCTTCATGGTGGACAACGAGGCCATCTACGACATCTGCCGCCGCAACCTGGACATCGAGCGCCCCACCTACACCAACCTGAACCGCCTGATCAGCCAGATCGTGTCCTCCATCACCGCCTCGCTGCGCTTCGACGGCGCCCTCAACGTGGACCTGACGGAGTTCCAGACCAACCTGGTGCCCTACCCGCGCATCCACTTCCCCCTGGTGACCTACGCGCCCATCATCTCCTCCGACAGAGCGCACCACGAGCAGCTCTCGGTGGCCGAGATCACCAACGCCTGCTTCGAGCCCAACAACCAGATGGTGAAGTGTGACCCAAGGCACGGCAAGTACATGGCCTGCTGCATGCTCTACCGGGGCGACGTCGTCCCCAAGGACGTCAACGTCGCCATTGCTGCCATCAAGACCAAGAGAACCATCCAGTTCGTTGACTGGTGTCCAACAGGCTTCAAGGTGAGTAGGGCTGCCTCTTCTCTTCAGTGTTCTTCTCTTCTCTTCTCTTCTCTTCTCTTCTCTTCTCTTCTCTTCTCTTCTCTTCTCTTC
>WEZZ01004686.1:17078-31757 GCA_013400585.1 Chloropsis cyanopogon
CCTCGCCAGCGGGCGCGCTGCGGGAGCGAGGTGCCGCTCGGAGCGCTGCTGGTCCTGCGGGAATCGGTAAGAAGCCGCTTCGCTGGTTTGTGAGGTTGGATGCCGGAGGAGCAGTGTGTCAGGAGGGAAGGAAACAGGGAGATAATAATGGAGAGTGCTTTGGTAGTTAAGTGGGAAGTCTCCTTTCAGTCGCATCCCAGAGAAGTGTGGAGGTGATGCGCTCTTAGGTGCTTCCTTCCCCTCAAGGGCTGGTCGTCACACCGAGTCTCTGCTGGAGCCCTTCGAGGAGCATCTCAGGGGGACCACAGGAACACAATGGTTTGGGCTGGAAGGGACCTGGAAGTCATCTAGTTCCACCCCCGTGCTGAGGGCAGAGACCTTCCACTAGAATAGATTGCTCGGAGCCCCATCCAACCTCCCCATCTGCAGCCCATCACCTGCACCCCAAGATTGCCGGGAAGGAAAAGGAGCTGAGCTGACAGGGAAGGGACAACAGGTGCCAGAGGTGGGGCCCTTCTCGGGCACAGGGGATGGGGAGTGAAGGGACAGTTTGGGGTTTGTCATGAGAAGATGGTGTCTCGGGAGGGCAGATGGAGACTGGAGCAGGCCAGGGAAAAAGGGAGGACACAGGGCTGGCTGAGGGAGAGGAGTGTGAGGGTAGATGAGAATGGGGTATGAGGGTTTGAGGAGGGTATCACTGCTCCCTGTTCTCTGCCCAGTGCTGGAGTCCTACCCAACCTGCAAAGGAAACCGAAAAGCAACGCTGCTCCTCCAGTGGGAGAGGAGAAATGGGGGGCAGGAAGAGAGCCTGCTGCTCAGTTCCGTGGCTCACCCGCCAGTTATTTTATATACCTGTGCAGGGAAAAGGAGATCAAGTCTTCGGAAGGCTGTATTTCTGATAGCCAAGACAAGGAGGTTCCAGGGGTTGGGAAACTCTATTTGTGTCCCTGCTCCCACAGCAGGAGCAGGTAGTGATGACTGGGAAAAAATGTCATGGAACCAGAGACACAAATCTTCTTGTATCCCCCTGCACCTTCCTGCCCTAAGATCTTTCTACCTTTCCCTCAAGCTGCCCAAAGCCATTCAGCCCCGTGCTTGCTCTTTAATCCCACTCTTAGTCCTCCCTTTGCTGACAAAACCTGTGTCATGCAGGTTTGCTTTATCCCCAGTACATCCCTAGCTGTGTTTAGCTACCTCTTCCCTGCCTGCCCCTCTCCTTTCTGTCTCTTTTGACATCCCCACTGCCTGGGAGCATCCCTTACCTCCTGGCTGATTCTACACCAGCTAAACCCACCAGCCTGAGACGGGCTCCCACCCCAGCTCAGCTTTCAGAAACCTGAATACTTTGTGATATCATCTCCAGGAAAATGGGCAGTCTGTGTTCAGGATCTATTTTGGCAAGGGAGAAACCAGATGAAATGTATCTTTTCCTGCGTAGCTGTTCTAATCACCGGGTTTGGGTATAAAGCTAATGTTCTTGAATCTGTTTTCAGAGGGTTTTTTCCCCCCCCAAAAATCTTCTCAGCAAATTCAACAATATTTGTTGAATAGTAATGTGTGACACTTAGAGATCAAAAATAATCTTCAAAAGTAAACAATCAAAAGTACAGTTGGAAATAAGTATACTTAATCTTAAAGGTAACAATCAGGGGAAAAAAATCCATTTCTAGCTTGTCTGCCTGAATCTTCAGTAACTTTGATATTTGACACTATTAGGCACTGTTAACCCAAAAACATGCTTTTAAAGCAAAGATTTTCTTTTTTTTTTTTTTTTTTTTTTTTTTTTTTTAATGAAAGGCAGAACCAGGATTTTGCTTATTTCCCTTTCTTAGTAGCTTTTCTTCATTCTTTCAGTGCTTGGCCTTAGGTTGATTTTACATGCTGTTTAATATTTGAAGAATAATAATTTCTGAGCCTTTTTTTGGATCTCCACACCCCCCTTCCCCGTGAATATCCACTTTTTTCTGATTCTGTCTCCATGTTGGCAGCGGGCTTTTAGAAAGTTTCAATTTTGCCTAGTTGCATTTGAACTTTTCTCAGATTGTTCTGTGTATTTTTATTTCGCTTTAGTAGCCGAGTCGCAGGAGACTGTCAGAGTAATGGTCTGTTGAATACTCCCATAAAAATCGAGATATTACAATGGTCCTGTTGCATGAACGGTTACTTTGCCTGTGATCACTTGAAGGAACAGAAAAAGAAACTGGTATGTGGGTGCTTAAATGTCTTTCAAAATTACAGTCCAAAGTGCCACAGTAGTGCTGTGACTCAGGCGCTTAAAACCAACACGGGGAGCCCAGCACAGAAAGCAAACGTGCTTATCTGGCCAGAAGAGAAGGTGAAACTTGACCTTTTCAATTCTTGGGCTACTTTTTTTTTTGATAAAAGATTGCTTTTCCCAAACAGAGGAGTTTTGCAACCTCTGCTTTTGGGCAATTTTAATCATCTTATTTACCAAATCTTTCCGAACGGGGATATGCGGAGTTCCTTGGCTAGATGGAGCTGTTTCTGTGGAACTGAAGGCTCATTTATTTATTTAGCCACAAGAGGAAGACAGGATAAGCAATTGTCGTCAGACTCTGTTTCTGTTCCCTTAGCAATAGCCTGCACACCTCAACACCCGTGTTAATTCAAATATCCCACATGCTGTTGCAGTAATTTTACTGATTTTATTGATATTCCAGGTCGGGCTGTATGGGGCCCTGAGCAACCTGATCCTCGTGGGAGACATCCCTGCCTGTGGCAGGGGGTTGAAACTTTAAGGCTCCTTTCCAACCCAAACCACTCAATGATTCTTTGATTTCACCTTTTTCATGATGAAAAGGTCTCCTCTGTCCTTGAACAATATTGTTGATGGGACAAACAAGTGGACGTCAAGAAAGAAGTAAGAAACCAGAGGTGGGAGTAAGCGAGAGCATGGAGGCAGAAATCGAAGTACAGAATAATAGAGAGGAAACCGAAGAGGTGAAGGCCAAAAACCAGAAGCTGACACCAGTCTTTGGCGTGGCAGACTTAAAAAATGGTAATAATGTTTTGCCTATTCTTCACTGTCATATTTTCTATTTCTCATGCCTGCTGTTCTGTTCTCTGTCCGTAGGCTTAGTTTTCTCCTATTCCTTGTCTCTTCACTGAGGAATATACAGATGATTCTCATTTTCCCTTGCCAAGTAACCATTATGAGGTTTTTTAGAGTGGAATATATGAAGATCTCAGAGCTTTTTCTGTATTTAAGTCCTCAAATTGGCCATTGCAGCCAAAAAGGCCTAATTGCTGGCTCTGCCTCTTTCCAAACACAGCCAGCATTGCTGGATTTGCTAAACCATGGGCTAGGCCTTGGTTATTCTCCTCATACAGGCAGCCTTTGCCTCCTGTTGTATTTTATGTTTAGCTGTGTTATGAGAGGACTGAAAATAGAGGAACTGTGAGAAATCTGAGCATCATTAGCCAGGTTTACTTGGATTTTTTCTGTCGGTTGCTAAATAAAACCAGATGTTATCTGCTTGAGCAACAGAAAGGTAGACTGAACACTTTTTCAGGTCTGACCAAGATGCTGAGCCTACACACTGAATGGCTGAATGTGCACAAGAAGAGTTTGCCACTTTCAAATAATTTTCACTTTCTTTTCTTGTACCTATCCCCAGGCCTCACTTTGTCTTTTTCTCCCCTACAGAAGCTGTTGGACTGTACAACCTTGGGCAGAGCTGCTGCCTGAACTCTCTGCTCCAAGTGTTCCTCATGAACATCCGCTTCACCAGGATACTCCGAAGGTACTCCTGTTTGAGCTACCTGAGATATTTCCATTGCTGCACTGTTGTCTCCACTCCTCCTTTTATCTGGGGTGTACATTTGAAGGCTTGGATCGCTGAGGTGCTGTTTTTTGGTCCCTCAGCAAGGTCTCTGCCTTGTTGTGTCTGTCATGCACTGAGAGGCCCTGCAAAGGTAGAAGTTGCACTGCTCAGACTTGTGAATCATCTCTGATTCATGTCCTGAACTGAGGCTTTATGGCTTGTATCTCTCTCTTTTCCCTAACAGGATATAATTTTATTCCAGGTGTGCTCACAGGCTGTTATAATAAAGGACGTGTCATTGATATCCACTATTAATTTTGTCACTTGAAGCATATAAACATAAACATACCCTAATCCCTGGCCTCTGGGGCCTGGCTAGCCCCTGACAGAGAAGTGTTTTTGCAGATGGTGAATACCTAGCATTACTTTGGTTTGCTTGACTGTTGTCCCTGTGTGTTTTGAGGAGGATTTTGTGCTTCTGTCTCCCTACTGACCACACTAATAATTGGTTTGATCTGTTTTCAGTTTACTCACTTCACTGCAGATTTAATAATCTGAGTGGATCATTCCTATTCAGTCCTTTCTCACCTGCTCACTGCTGAGCAGAGGAGAAAGAAGACAAATTTCAGACATGCAGAAACTATAAGTGTCATAAATGGGCAAAACTAAATAATGCAGACTCTAGGTTACCATGCTTATTTGAAGAAAGAAAAACCTGTGGTCTACAGCAAATTTAGGGAGAATTAAGAGTTTTTCTTGGCATATAATTGAAATACAAGCATTATTATATGTGCCCATGAAATTCTGAGGGCATGTTGAGAGTGAGGACATCAATGGGTGGGAGGCAATAAGGGTCTGGAATTGGCTGTAACTAATGTTGTTTCTAGAGGCCAGAAAGCACTTGAGGTCCTGCTTGTCTTGTCTCTTATTCAGGAACAAGCCAACTTAAAATTTTGGCATTTTACTTTAGAACTGGCAGCCTGCACTGTGGGATTCCCTTTCCCTTTTCCCTTCTTTTGCTGGAAATGTACCCATTCTGGTTCCTCTTGAGCTGCTGTCTCTGCCACTGACCTGTGCTCCTTCAGCTGTGATGTCTGATATTTCTCCTTTGAACCTCTAATTACCACTGGTGTTGCTTTTTCCCCTTTCAGGATCAGAGTGCCATCATCTCCTGCTCAGAGAAGGAACAATGTCCCATACCAGATGCTCCTGCTGTTGGAGAAGATGCAGAGTGGCAAGAGCAAAGCTGTTGGCCCCACAGACCTGGCTTGCTGCCTTTCAGAGCACAGAGTGGAATGTAAGCAGCCCTGCCTCCTGCCCGCCTCTGTCTGCATTTTCCAGCACTTACAAGCAGCACAGACTCCAACATCTCCCTCAGGAATTCAGAGATGCCAGGAGTTAGGTACACAGTGACACAGTGCTCTGTGTAGCTGCCTCCCAGCTGAGTGCAAGGCTGTGTCTTACTTGTGAGGAGAGGAAAAAAAAAAACCCTGCTGGAGGGCAGTGAGGCTGGTGAGGGGTTTGGAACACAATGAGTTTGCACAGATCCCCCTCCTGCTCCTCCTCATTAGGACAGAGAGGAGAATTTGCAGGCTAAATCTCCCAGCTGGTCAAAGTTCTAAAAGAGGGAGGTTTTTAATGCCTGAGTGACCAGTGACAATGGGATGCCAGGAGTCTGTACAAATACACAGGGTATGACCAAATGCCCTGATCTTTGTCATACAAAAGCCCAAACAGGAGAGCACTGAAAGGGGAGGTGCCCTGACCTTCATGAAAGAGGAACACAAGATAAACTCAGTATCCCTGTTTGCAGCATTTTTCTCCTGACTCTGAGGGGCTTTGCAGTCAGCCAAAGCCTGACTCTTCCAGCTGAAGAGAAATAGGGATCAAGGGGTTTGTACTATCTGGTGTGTGAGACATATGGATAGGCCCTGCTGTCATTTTAATCTCAGCACTCAGGAGCATTTTATGGGGCATGAGGGGACGGGGAAAACAGGTCTGTGCAGTAATAAAGGTGTAAAAGAGAACAGAATCTTCCCTGTGTTGTTTCTAAGGAGGAGTCAAAGGGGCCTGTTTGCAAGGGCATGGTAGGACATGTGACCCAGAAGGGATAGGACAAGGAGTTAGGGCTTGAAATGGAGAGCTGGTTTAGATTAAATATTGGGAAGAAAGGTTTTACTGTGGGAGTGGTGAGCCACTGATGCAGGATGCCCAGAGAAGCTGTGGATGCTGCAAGTGTTCAAGGCCAGGTTGGAAGGTGTTTGCTGGTCCAGTGGAAGATGCCTTTGCCCATGGTGGGGGGGAGTGGAACCAGATGATGTTTAGGGCTCCCTCCAACCCAAACATTCTCTGATGCCATGAAATGCAGCCCTCAACTCAGTGAGCCCTCCTCTGTAGGTATTGAATATCCTCTTGTCCCTGCACCTGGTGACAAGGACATGACTCTTGCACTGGGTGGTGCAAACACTCCTGTCTTTTCCTGCTCAGGTCACATGGAGAAATTGCAGCTGGTGGCCAGTCTAAGCTCTGCCTCTGCAGGGAGGAGCAAGGGACAAGGGACTGGATCTAAGTTGGGGGGGACAATAAATCTCCCTTTGCCGTTTTGGGAAATCCGTGCTCGGTGCTGTTCATGGTGCTGACTGAGGTTGTGTTTTCTGCTTGTGCAGTGTTTGTGCAGCACGATGCTGCTCAGCTCTTTCTGACTCTCTGGAACTTGTTGAAGAAGCAGATGAAGAAGCCAGAGCTGGTAAGGATGGTGACTGAAATGAACCTTTGCCCCTCATCATGTGTGGTTTCCTCTGCTCTTTTAAGGAGCCCATTCACTGGCAATTGTCCTAAGTTAAATTTTTTAAATTATCCCCTCTTTCATTGCATCTTTCAAATGGGACAGAGAATCTTTGTTTCATAAGCTTTGACATTTTGAATCACAGTTAAGTTTTGCTCATCCTGCTTTCAGGGCGTGCCAGTCTCCATTCTAATGGGAGAGCTGATTAATAACTAAAAGATTGATCTTTTTGCAGCATTGTATTTAGTTATATTTAATTTCTTTTTGTCCCCCAGATTTCTTTAAGCATTTATTGATGTATCTTGACACTTTTTCATTCTTTGGAGTCAGCCACATGCATTTCATTATAATTAGATAGTACCTGATGTATATAAAATTTCTTCCCATGGGACTGGGAAGAGAAGTGACTCTTCTCTGGCTGACTGTCACAGTTATATTAATACAGAAGACAGGCTCCTGTTGCAGTTTCAAGCAAAATAGAACAATTCTGCATCAAAGCAGATATTTAACTCTCTGATCTTATAGGCTGTGTCTTTCCCCTCTGTTAGGGAATGAGGGGAAGGAATTGTTCTCCTTTAAATTGTGGGAAGTACCCTGTCCACATGAGTCATTGCCACATCTTGGTTCCAACCTCAAAGGAATAACCTTGCTTGAAATGTGTGAGCACACAATGGGCTTTCCCACCCACAGGGAAACAGCTCAGCTGTCTTCTTCATAAACCTTGTTTTGCCTTTTTTTTTTTTTTCACCCCTCCAGGTTGAAGAGCTGAGTGATTTGTACACAATCTGCGTACAGCAGCATCTGGCCTGTCAGAAATGCTCTTTTGAAAGAAAGAGCAACAGCACCCTGTTAACCCTTCCACTCCCAGTGTTGGATGCCAATTCTCACAGGCTGAGGTCTCTGGTGAGTTTAGCAGCAGCACTGTTCCCTTAGGAGATGATTCCCTCCTGTTCAGAGTGGATTTTTAAGTGCCAGTGCACCACTGGACCTTACAGATTCTCTGACCACTTTCTACTGTTTCAGCATAAAGGAGCTGCTTTGAAAACCTGAAGTAGGTATAAAAGACATTTACACATCAATACCTTCTTTGTGGAATATGTGTACTGTTTTTTTTTTTTTCCCCAACTATTGCAATCACACCAGCAGCTAGGAGGAACGAGGTACCTTTTGTTTCAGGCTGCTAGGCAGTCTTTTGTCCTTTGAATAAAACATGCCTTCTGTAACTTTTCTGTTTGCTTGGACCCTCTGAAATAATGTAGAAGTAAAAATCCAGCTGAAGGAATTCAGTTGAAAGAAGTCTCTGTCTTCTTAGGAGGACTGTCTGCAATACTTCTTCCATCCAGAGGAGCTGACTGGACAAAACATGTGTTTCTGTCAACGGTGTGGGAGGAAAACAACTTTTCTGCAGGTAATTAGAGAATTATTTTCTCATGTCTCACACCCAGAACTCCCTTGAGGACTGGGGAGGGTGGGGAAAGGACTCAACCATATCTAAGAGGAGATCAACAACTCAGATTTGCCAGGACAGCAGTGTCAGTGAGATATAAACCACAGACATCTTTCCTCCTGTTAGGAAGGTGGTCTAATGTCACAAGGGAGTTGATTTGCCTCTCCTCACCTTCCTAGTGCTACCAGCCTAGGGCTAGGAAAGCACATGAGAAGTGAAGCAGCCCTTGAGACACCCAAGGCTGGGTGCTGGTGACGCTAAAGCTGGCAAACTTGGCTATCACAGCTCTGTTGTGTGAGCCCTGCCTTGTGTGCAGATGGGCTGCCAAGGTTTGGCACCTGCTGGGGTTGGCAAATATTCCCTGGAGCACTGGCTGTTCTCCACTCTGCACTCACGGGGTGGCAATGGCTGTTTCCAGCCTGCCTCCCCAGGGTTTCCTCCCCGGTTTTCAGCTGCATTATTTATTGTTTTGCAGAGCGTGAAGCTGGTCCATCTGCCAGAGACTCTGACCTTGCACCTGAAGCGCTTCTGCTTCGAAAGGTCCTCGCGCACGCACAAGCTGAGCCACTACCTGCCCTTCCCCCAGGAGCTCGATCTCAGGGAAGTCCTGACAGAAAGTCAGTGCCAAGCAGATGGCAGTGAAAAGGTGAGACACTCCTGTTCAAAAAGAGCAGGTTTTCCTCTCCTCCCTGCTGCATTCTCATAAAAATTTAAGAGATCTCACCAATACTTGTCTCTTAAAAATGCGTGTCTCAAACTCCACCTGTGCCTGGTGTTTTATGTCCCATAGTTTTAACTGATTCAGCCATTATTCAACATTCTGTGCTCAGATTAGATCACCAAAGGCACCAAAACTGGAGCTTCCTGCCTTAAGGACAAAAGCCAGGATTTGCTGATCTCACCTGTCCATGAGAAGGGAACTCCATCCCTGGTATTTCCCATGCAGTATTGTTGATATTGTTGGCCACAGAGTTTGCTACTGTTGGCCACAACAGCTTTGCTAGGTAGCTGAGATGGATCTGCCCCACTGTGGATCTCTTTCTCTTTCTGGGAAATAACAAGGGGAAATGTGGCAGCAACCTCTTGCTGCTCCTTTGCTGTCCTGCTGCCTTTTTCATAATCCTCTGGCCTCCAGGGAGGCAAAACTGAGGGTAAGAGCAAAAAAGGCAGGATACTCAAGGCCAGTCTGATATTTTTTTTCCTTACAAAATGCATGTCCTCGCTGCCCTGGCTTCTCTAGAGTCCATGGCAGGTGAGAACTGCTGCACTGAAAGTTGCTCTTTGTGTCTCTGTGCAGGCTACCTGGCAGTTTGAGCTTTTTGCTGTGGTTGCTCACTCAGGATCAACCAGCTGTGGCCATTACTGTGCCTACATTCGGAGCCTCACGGACTGCAAATGGTATTGCTTCAACGACTCTGAGGTCTGCCAGGTGAGCAGATCCAGCCACATTCCTTCTGTACCTTCCTGGACACTCCTCCAGGTCTCATCCAGTCTGACTGGTGCTGACTAAAGAGAGCCAGGAAAGGAAAATGAGGCTGCAGAGCTTTGTCCACCCACCAGGATGCTCTGGGTCTGGGCTGAGGGCAGAGTGACTCTCACTTCTGTACCATGCAAGGCCTCAGGTTCTGTTTTGCTTCTGTTTTGCTTCTGCAAATCACAAAACAGAACCTGATATTCAGCGAATTCAGCCATTTGTTGCATATCCTATTTGATGTACCCTACATCTGTTTAATGTATACATTCAGAACTGGTTTTCCTCAGAGAGTAAAAGTAATAAACCAATTTATTGAAAGGTGTTTAAGTTCCTGGAAATGCCACTTATACCACTCCTATGAGAACTCCTGGGATGGTATCAGAAAGTGTCCCTCTCTTAAGAGTTTTTACCAGCCTCCTCCTGTGTGTTTTTCTCCTCTAGGTATCGTGGGATGATGTTAAATGCACCTATGGACATTCCAGCCTCTACTGGTATGCAAACATACCCCTGATTGTTCCTAATGCTGCTCTGGACTTTGGAATGAGGGTAGCAAAGAGAGGGGAGGCTGTAGGAGCCTGATAGGGCTTCAGGCAGCTCTTTTAAAATGCTGTTTATTGTATAGGTGAAGTTACAGCAGTCTCGGGTTGTGGGTTACAGAGCCCAGCCTACAGCCATCAGCCACAGCTGCAGGCACGCCTGAAGTCACTTTATTCTGGTTACAGTACATGATATACTTTTCTTTGCTGAGCATCTTAATACATAACAACCAATAAATACTTTTACCTACAGCCTGTCATAACTACTATCATTACCATATTCATGTTATTATTCTCCAATCACAAAAGGTCAGTATGGTACAGTTTAAAATAGAAGTTGGTTTTCAGTTTTCTTGCAGTGGAAAATTCTCAGACCTTTTTTCTGCTTACAACATTGACATGTCTATTTACTTCTTGTATCTTTCGGCTTGGTAAAAACATCTTCTGTCTGAGATGGGCTTATCCTTTGTTCTAAGTCATAAAAACCCCTCCTAACTAACACACCCTTTGCCCTCTGTGTTATCCAGTAAGACTGGCTCAGTGATTTTTTCTTCTATATCAAAACTTGCTTTCATTTCTATTCCTTCTTCAGATTCTACATTCAAAAATCTTTCTGCCAAACATACATATCTGTGAGACTTTCCTGTCAAACTTTCATCTTTCCCAACAGGAGACAAATTGGTTTGGGCTGCATATTGCCTGGGGTGTAGTGGGGATGCAGGAGATGTGGCAGTCAGGATTTATCCATGCTTTTTCTTTTGGTGCATCATAAAAAACTTGCTTTAATTTCTATTCCTTCTTTAGATTCTACACTCAAAAATCTTTCTGCCAAACATACATCTCTGTGAGACTTTCCTGTCAAACTTTCATCTTTCCCAACAGGAGACAAATTGGTTTGGGCTGCATATTGCCTGGGGTGTAGTGGGGATGCAGGAGATGTGGCAGTCAGGATTTATCCATGCTTTTTCTTTTGGTGCATCATAAAAAAATGAGCTTACAGGAGGAAGACAATCTCTCCTATAAACTATAGCACTGCCAGCAAACCTTGGGAGCACTGGAGTTGACCTAAAGCTCAGGAAGCTGTGCAGGAGCAATTCTGGGCTGTTACCTGCAACCTCGATCTTCAAACAAACCTTGTGATTTGCTTTTTCTTTGCCTCCACAGGAGAGAAACAGCCTATCTCTTGTTTTACATGAAAAAGCACCCTCAGCAGCCCTGTCCAGGAGTATCAGAGTGTCTCTGAGAGCTGTGCATTGTCCATGGAGCTCAGCACCTCTGTGCCAGTGAGGACATGGACAAATGTTTCACAAGAAAGACATTCTGCACTCAGCAACCTCAGACTTCACATTTATTTATGAAAAAAGTGCAGCAGACACTCAGCTAGAGAAAGGATCTAGGAATTGTTGCAACTAGAGACCTTTTATTTAGTGTCTCTTTTTGTACCTATGTGGCTCTATATGTTCATTTCCTCTTTAAGAGATGGTGAAGTTAGTCCTTGTCTCTGCTGCCTCACCATTTTCCTTCCCATTTAATGCAGTCCAGGGAAGTGTTTGGCCTGAAAGCCTGTGTGATGTTCCAGGGAGGTGTGTGGTGTGACTGCAGAGCTGAGGGAGCCATCCAGAGCCAGTAAGAGCTTGAGATTTACTTTGTCCTTTTAGCACCATGTTAGATGCTGGCAAGCTGGGCAGGAGGCCCCAAAAATCACCCCAGAAACAACTGGAGGAAGGATCAGAACCCTTATGACACGCACATATCAGTGGCACACATTCCTTAAAACCTCCCCTGGAAATGAATCGCTGCAGGGGCTGAGATGTGTCAAGAGGTGTTTTAAATCAGGAGCTGTTGGAGCAGTTCTGATTTCCAAGATGACTTTGTTTAAATTTGTGCAGGTGGTTATTATTTCAGCAGGCTTGTCAGGCTTTTAGCTGCATTTTCTTTCCTGTAGAGGAAAATATTCAGAGCAGCAGAGATTCTGAAGCTGGTTACTGATTTTGCACAATACAGGCCATACACGGTGATAAGGGAAGTGAGATGCCCTGATTGCTTGAATTTTTGGGATTTTTGGTTGTGTGGCTTTTAAAGCACTCCTTAACTCTGGCTGATCCTCTTGGATTGAGGATCCCAGCAGTTTGAGATCTGGAAGTACCTTTACCCTAATACACCCTGTGACTGTATCTTTACAAAGGTGCTGTTTTCATGGGACTGAGCAATTATGAAATGATATTAAAATTATATAAATTATATAGAACTATACAACTAATGTAGATATACTGCCATCTGTGTATAACCTAATTTTATTTTGGTACTGATGGTCAAGTTCACAAATCATATCTGTTTTCTGAAGGTAAACTGAAAAATCTTAGAGCATGGCTGTGAAATCACTCTTTCATGGTGTAGCAGGTATTTATTTGCTGTATTAGGCAGGTCCATTATTCTGTTCAGCTGTGTATTTGTATTATTTATTCTGTGTAAAAAAATCCCAGTGTATTATTTGCCATCAGGATGAGGAATTTTCAGCCTGTTCACCTTCAGGAATGCATTGTACCCTTTCTAAAGCATCTTGCAATGGGTGAGTAAGAAAACCAAGTTTTTGTTTGCTTTTCCAACACTTTGCCTCTGTGAAGGAGCTGAAAAAAGCTGCACTTTTCTCAGCTGAACTGAGAAGTTAATGGGATAAGAGACTGACATTTCTAATTAGCTATAACTTGAAATTTAAGAACTTATGCTTATGAAAAATTCCTTAAATGCATCTCAACCTTCCAGGGATGGAATGAAGGAAACAATTGCAGAGATATATTTAAGAACCTTTTCAATCAGTGAAAAAAAAAAACCCATTTAATTCCAATGAAAAGTAATCAGTGTTTTTTTGAATAAAACATTATGGGATGCATCCATTAAAATCAGTCTTGTGCTTTATTCTTGATCCATTCTTCCTAAACGCTGAATTCAGGTCAGGTATTCGGGGTAGAGCTGCTGCTAACGTTTATCTCCAAGAGCCATGGAAAACCAGCTGAACCTGGACACTTCACCCTTGTGCTGGAGGCACAGTGAGTTTGTTTTCAGGTTTGCTGTTTTGTTTCAGGTTTAAGCTGTGAAAGCTGAAATTGCTTCCCCATGGAAATGGGCCATGGGAGAGTGGGAGGGGGAGTGAACTGCACGGCAGTGCAAAAACTCAGGTTTAAAATCTGCCTGAGCTGAGCTCCTCTTGCAGAAAGTCACCTTGGCTTCCCCTGTGTCCAGAGCTGTTGGAACCCAGGGCACAGGGAATATTTCCCTGCCTGTCCTGAGAAGTCCTGATTCCCAAGAAAACACTGCTTTTAACCTTGGTCCATGGAGAAAGCTTCCAAAACTTTGTGACGAATTGGAATCTATGAGTGTGTGAAATAGACAGTGGTGTAGTTCATCACAGGTTGAAAAAAATTAGAGTTTTGGGTTTTTAGTATGGAGGTGGATAGAAGGCAAGATGGAGGATTTTGGGTGTTGTCCTGGTCTCCTTGTTCTTCATCTGCTCCATTTTCTGCAGTGCTGGTGGCACAGAGTGATTGGTTGGAAACAGCCACAGCACAGATGTTGAATGGACAGTCAAATAATGAGTTGTTGGTAGAAAAGTAGAAATAAAGTACATTTTAAGAGTTCATTGGACAAAACAGCTTTAAAAGACCTTGAATCTGTGTGTCTTGGGACCCTTTTTGGTGCCTTTCTCTTTGTACTCTAAGTCTGGTGTAGATGGCATGCAGAACTTCTGATAAGATAAAAAAAAAAAAAAAACAAAACAGCAACCTGAAGACCAAAAAAGTCTCTCAGTCCTGGCACAGAACTTTTTAATAGGGGTCTCCCAGTCGGGGAGGCCCAGAGGAGAGTCCCACACACAGCAAAGCCCAGCTTTGTGCTGGATAAACTGCCCAAGGAGTTATTTCCAGCTCAGGGCTGGTGTGCTGCTGAACAGGCAGAAAAAGAGAGTGGTGGGAGCCTCACCCCAGGGCTGCTGGCACAGAACAGCTCATTTCTGCCAGAAACACTTCTCTACCAAAAATCTGCTGCAAAGGAGCTGGGATTATTTCTCCTGTGTTTGGGTCACTGTGCAAATGAAGCCCAGCACCAACAGCAGGGGCTTTGAAAAGGCAGATAAAGCCAGGAGGATGTGTTTGGAGAGATTGTTGTAGAAACTCCTCATTTCTATTCTTTGGTTTAGGATTACCATGCAGTAGCAAATTACATATTCTCTGCTTCATCTCTGCCAGACTCTCCCTCATATTGAAATATTCCTCACCTTCAAGAAAAGCACAGAAAACCAGGGGGGGTAAAAGTAAACACATTTAATAAATGTCTCACAGAGGTGTAATTTCTAAAATGTCAATATGTAATTTACAAAATCACTGAAGGACAGGGAAACAATGATTCAGAGAGTCATGGCTATCACAGATCTCTCCTCTACATAACCCCTTTTTTTCACAAATAAGGAGAAAATCCATGTAGGGGAATGAAATCTCTACCTAGCAGCCCTGGGCACTACAATTGCTGGTTAAACCCTGCTTTCATTGCAGAATTCAGGCCAACAGACCTGATCTTTTTGAGCTCAGAAATAAAATTAAAAGGGTTCTGAATGGAGTGACCACTCATCATACAGCAGCTGAGAGTAAAATAATAAAAGA
>WEZZ01004686.1:43556-56402 GCA_013400585.1 Chloropsis cyanopogon
GAAGTACAACTGTGTAATTAAGGCTCAGGACTAGGATACACACTTTATGGATATACTTTTCCAACTGATTTTCTTGGTAGTTGATAAAAGAAATGATGACATATCTTTGAGCTACTTCAGACTTTTCCAAGATGTTTGAACAGGTACGCTAGAAACAAAGCAAATTCCCACCAAACTGGATTTCCCACAGCAACTGTTCTAAAGAAAGAGATCTGAAAAAANACAGCTATCAGACTCGAAGCTATTTACAGGATGTTTATAGACTGTGGTAGGCAGGAAGTCAGACTAGATGATCACAGTAGCCATATAATAGTAAAAAATTCAAAACAAGTTAGAAGCCAGAAATTGTGCATTTGTTTCAGAGACAATAGATCTTTTTCAGCTGCAGAGACTTTAGTAAAGGTGAAAGGAGAAGAATTTGGGTGGTGTCAGTTACTGGGAAATAAAGCCCCCCCTGTTTTGCAGCAGAGCCACAGCTCTATTTACAATGTGCCTTTCTAGAAGAGAGTTGCTGCCTCACAGCAAGTACAGCCCTGAGGCTGCTGCCAGGAGCTGTATGGAAAGGTTTACAGTATCCCAAATCAATTTTCAGTTTCTATCAGCTGTGCAGCAGTGCTCTTGCACCAAACCCACACACACATCATTCCTAGTCAGCAGTGACATTATCTGTGCCAATGAGCCCAGTAAAATGAAAACACCTTAGCTTAGCACTTTGTATCACAACACATTGTCCCATGACTTCAGCTTTTATTGTGGAGTTCATCCATTCTGGTAGAGTCAAGCCTCATGAAAAGCTCCAAAGGGGCTGGGTGAAAAAAGTAAAATGTTATGTCTTTGTTTTGGAGGGAAAAAAAACTGGATAACACAGGTAATGAACAACAGGTAAAAATCCAAAACTCTCTGCTGATCATCGCTGCTCAGGTTCTCCATCTGCTGTAATTCCAAGCCCCCTCATATTGAGGTCAACATTGTTCAAAAGCAAACTGAATGAGAAGCCAAGGACAGTCAGATACAAACCTATTTCATGAACTTTTTGAATGCAATCCTACACAAGAAGTACTGGTCCTTGCCTTCCTCTGAATCTTAAAAAAAAAAAAAAGACTTAGAGATGATTGATTAGGATAATCAATGGCCTAGGAATAATTTATACAGATGGCAAGTAAGTAGAGTAAGACATTCCTTGACCTGACACCAATACAAGGAGCTCTGCCAGATGTTTATCAAACCTGGAGCAGCTTGCAAAGTGTTACTGGAAATAGACCAGTTATTTCCTCCACTGTAAAAACCAGTAGAATCAAATGAATCTATCAGCAAATCAGCCCAAATCAAGTAAGAGATGGCAATTCTTCACAAACTGTGAGTGTGGAGCATCATTCCCTTGGAACAGAACAGATTCAGAAGGTAACTGAACAACAAAGAGTTAACTGATGGCTATTAAACATAAAAGAACAAACTGCTGTCAGAATATTTAAATAACACTCTGCTGCAATGCTCAACTTATTTATCTTCAGCACCTTATTCTGACCCCAGCTGGAGACAAGATGCTGCAATATGTAGATATTTAGTCTGATTCAGTTCAGTGTTCTTATGAGCAGCTACCAGCTGGCTTGTAATCAGGCCTGTTTCAGTTCAGAAAAGCTTGATTTTGCATTCAGCTTTTTCTTCCTCTTTAGAATTTGGAAAAAAAAAAGGAGTTTTGCAGCTGTTTGCAGTAGTGGTTCTGTACCATGCACTTTAACAAGTTAAAATACAAGAGCAATGTGGCCTATTTAAGAGTTTTAAGAGCTGCCCCACAGCTAAAATAAACAAGGTCCTGCCAGAATAAGACAGGGCTCTGTACTTTTAAAGAAACCAAGGACAAGGCAGAGGGAGGGATGACAAATAGTTACTGATGGTTTGTAGATGACACACTAGGGGAGTATTAAGCGACTGAAAATAAAATGAAATTAAAATAATTTGTGCCAAGTTAACTGTTCTGTGCCCCAGTTAAGCAAAAGACTCCAGATTTCTAGTTGTATCTTCAACTCAGTGACTACAGATTAAAATCCAAAGACAGGATTTTCTTTTCCCATTTTGAATACTGTAGTTTCCTGTCCCCCAGTTTTCACAACTCTAAAACAATTGCATTCCATAGCATTTGTGCAGTCTTGTGAGCTCAGCAAGAGGAGAGGTCCTGTCTCCTTTTTCCCCTGAGGGAAGCAAACACCAAGTTAGAGAGCATCACATGAAAAGTGATTCCAGCCAAGCAGGCCTGTGTGTTTGTGTTCCAATACCAGCAGTAAAGCTGTTTTCTCTCAAAGGAACATCAACTGCAACCTGAAACAAACAAGCTGTGCCTGTCAGACTACCTGTGCTGTCCTACCTTCAACCAGCAAGATGCCAATTCCAAATAATTCTTGTATTCTCCTCTACTACACAAAAAAAACTTGCAAGAACAGTATCTTGCCTTCTCTAATGAGATAATTGCTGATTTTTTACCCATTTTCCCTGATAAATCAGTTCACCATCATTCTTTTCTACCAAGTAAATGGATCTGTCCTGTGAGAGCCATTTTCTTCTAAACATGAAATAAAGGCCTGCTAATCTGGTATCATTTGGAACAGTGAGTGCTGCTGGAAGTGAAACAAATTTTGTGCAAGTAGTGATTTTACCAGTTCCAAGGGCATGGTTTTTTTCCTGTTAGCTGCTCTTAATCTTTCCTGGAGGCTGGAAATCCTCTTCCCAGGGTGTGCTACAGTATCACACTAGCTCAGCTGCTGCAGCAGAGTCCCCAGAATGTCTAGGAAGAGGCTGACAAGGTGGAGCTGAACTACAAGTTCTTAAGAACACAAAACAAAACACAACCAACTTTTCGTTGGAAGAGCTACAAGACTGTATTTGTCCTTAAAAATGTCTTTGATCAGAAACCCAGAGATCTGTCAAATCACAACACAAAAACAAATGCTGTGAACAGCTTCAGCAGGAAGAGCTCAGTTAGCAGGAATGCTGAGCTCCGGATATTGAACTCTTTGATCTTCCCACTTCACCTTGTAGGAGATGAAAGGAAATCTCTGCTCTTGTAGGCAGAGGGTATGGCACAAGCATGGGGGTACAACAGACTGTATTTTACTGTAACAATTCCTAGATAACCTAGACTAAAGGAAGGCTGCCTCTTCCTCCATCTCAGCTTTCATTATATCCACCCTTGGAGAATCCAAAACCATGAAGGGTGACAGGGTTTCCTGTCACTCCCTTGCCATGCTTTCTGTTCAAGCTTGTGCATCATTACCCCTGCACTCAGGTGCTTCTCTGTTTTCCCTCTTTTCCCACTCTGCTACTTCACCAAGATCCAAGCCCTCTGCTGGCTAAGTGCAGCACTGTGTCCCAGAACGGCCCTTTCCAAATTCCTTCCCACTAAGTCATCCAGTGGAATACAGAGAGAGCCTGTTACAATGCCACTCCACCCCGAGTCCTCGCTGCTCTCCCTTCTGCCGTGGAGCAGTCTGCCTCCAAGTTGCCTCCAGTAAAATTCCTACTTCCAGAATGGAAAATTTCATTTCAAACTTTCATAAAGTTACAGTGAAATGAAAACAGAGGAAGCTAACAGAACCTGATGTACTATTTTGGAAACCCTGACCTTCAATGTAACTTCTTGCCAGAACACACTTGTCACAAAAATGTTATTTGCAAGCAAGTCAACATTGCCCCAAACAGTTTTCTGTCACAGTTCAGACTAAGGAAAGAAGATCATCTCTTCTGGCTTTTTTAGATGCCTTAGGGCTTTTGTTTATCAAATTAGAGATTGTTAAAAACACTCACAGACCTGAAGCTTTCTGTACATGCTTTTAAGCCCAGAATTTAAAGTGATTTATAATCAATTTATATTAGGAGAACCAGCATTAGAGGAGCATATTGCTTCAAGTCAGACACTGATTCTCTCCTCCTCATATTTTAAGTTAACTCAATCTTGTCTGTTCAGCCTATTGTAAATTATTGTGACCAAAAACATGTTGCATGCTAATTCTGGTCTTAGCATTACTGGAAAAATTTTTAAAAATACTTTCAACATTTTTCCAATAAATACTAATTGTTACATTGATTTGGTTTTTAGTTTTCAATCAGTATGACTCCTTTTGATCAGAACCAGGAAACAAACCACCTATTACACAAATACTTTGATATCAACTTGCTTCATGTTACATTTTAACCTGGCCAAGTTCACTTTAAGGTTTGCTATGCAGTTATGGAATCACAATCCTACATTTACCATTTAGACTGCTCATGCATTAACAGCCCTGGTGTCTCCCTTCTTCCATCTGTTCAGAGAGAACCCCCTTTCTGCCAGGCCTACACAACCTCCTCAGAGGGACCACTCACACCCCAGAACTACTCAGACATCTGAAAAACTCTCACAGGAACATGCAAGAAAGCCACCCAACATTAGCCACTGCTTTTAACAGTGCCCAAACGCATTTTGTGAACAGTCTTGAGCAGCTCTCAGGTGGCAACAGCTTTAAAACCACTACGTGCAAGTATTGTGAAAACCACAAATGGACAAGCACACCCCGCAAACCAGAAGTTCAGCATCAGCCAATTTTTCTGTGCTCCCTGAACAAAGCACTAAATTTCTGATCTGCTAGCTCAATGACACAGGATTTTAGTGGAAACCCATTTTTACTGTATTTGCCAATGGTATCTTGTACAAGCAGGGAATTCCTTCCTGCATCATGTGCTCCCTGCTGGAGAGGGCAAGTTTTCTACTGCTTATTAAAGCAATCCCACAGGATGCTGTGGAGGCTTCAAGTCTTCAGTGGAATGAGTTTTCTAGTAGCAAAAGTATACTATCACCTCAGTAAGATAAAAACTGAATTAAACACGACTGTATTGGTGTCAGAACCAAAACAGTTCTATTTAAAGAGAGGCACAAACAGGACCATTGGCCACAACCATGAGAACAGCAGGCAGCTCAGGGCACATGTAAGAAGTCAACATCAACAGATGATTTTGTGGAGGATGGTAATTTTCCTTGCTTTTGTGTAATCTCTAGAGACAGCTGATATTATACAGCTGCTCCAGCGTTACCACCATTAGAGCATTACTGAAATAACCATCTCATTACACACAGTAATGAAACTGTATTTTATTATAAGCAAAACAGCTTTTATATCACCGAGAAACCAGGATCTATACACTTTTCAAAGAGCTACCCATGTAGAAATCACTTAGAAATCAACTTATACTTCCAATTAGAGGGAAAAAAAAGGTATGGAGTGTTACAAAGAAACAAAACCAACCCCAAAAACAATCAGAAAAAAAGCAGACCTCATTATGCAACATCTGCCAATATCCTGGTCCTTCCAGACAACAATAGTCACTAGCTCCAAATCACAGTATTCCAAAATAAAAGTGACTGCTTGTTCAAACTTACTCAATGCTTTCTGCTTACCTATTCCAGACTTGCTGTTTGGCAAAGAAAATCTACTAGTCCACACAGTGTGCTCGTCAGAAACATCTCAGCATTTCATTCTTCCAAAAAAGAAAACAGCACAAAGTCACAGAGTACATATACTGCTTCTTTGTGGGAAATAAAAAAGGAAGATAATGGGGGTGTGGAGGGGTGTCTGATGCAGTGAAAAAGCTACACAGACAACTCATAGGCAACAGCTGAAGCATATCTGGGAGGCCTGGAGCAAGGCAGGAAACCATCTTCAGTATTCTGCATGGAAAGGGTAGCCCTTGTGAGTTTTGCACCTGGAGGAAATCAAAAAGCAAAGATTATCTCACATCCCAAAGACATTGCATGCAGCTGTAACCACTTCAAAGAACCACCAAGGGAAGAGATTAACAGTATAAAAGCAAAGCCTGTTTCTCTTTTCCTTGGTGACATGCTGCATTGCCAAACAAAAAGATTTTGAGTGCCTTCTGTTGTTTGGGTGATGGGATCTAGAGGTGCTTTGTAGACAAATAAAGTCAAGGGTTTGCTATTTACTGACAGGAAGACCTTTTCTGCAGCCTTCCAAAAAGATTTCATATCTGGATCTATGCTTCCAAGTTGCAAATCCTCATGTTATAGTTGAATGTTCATCTACCTTCCCAATGACTCCTGAAGAACACACAGATTTTGTAAAGTACTTAAGAGTGATGAGGAAGAAAGACAAAACACCACAAGCAAAGCTAATCAAGATTTTTAGTCTGCATCATGCTCATTCCTCCAATATGGACAAAAAAGTTACAAGTAAGAAGCCTCCTGTTGCAATTGCAGCTACAAAGAGTTTCTTGGCAACTGAACTGAAAGGGAAGTTTGCTCAATGCTTATCACGTTTTGGTTCATAAAATGAACATTTAAAAAAAAATCTGACTCTGGAAAGTTATTTTGAAGATGACCCCTTTGAAAACTGAGTTTGCATATCCTGAATTTTAGTCAAGACTACCATCTATAACTTCATTTACTGACCTATGTGATAACTTAATAGTTTAAAGGAAAGGAAGTGCCACTTACATGGTCATTTCACAGGCTCTCCAGTTTCTATTAAAGCTGAGAATAGTTGCCATCTCCTCTTTAGTCAGTTCAAAGTCAAACACCTAACAGGAGAAAAAGCCAGAAATCACCTCTTTGAGCAAATCAGTGCTGGTCAGCAAAAAAAATTAGGGGGAAAAAAAAAATCACAAAATTAAAGAACAAGTCCACAGTGTAGGGTGCTTGTTGGAAGTGACTGGTTCATGAAGGGAAAGGAAACAGACATGACTCTCTGGATTTCTGAGCCTCCTCTAGCTGGGGTGGGAGAGGCAGGAATTATAGACTCTCGAGTTGCAGTTACACATGCCAGATGTTTTAGGAAGTTTGGGGAGCACTGTGTAGCAGAATGCCTCCATCTGCCATTTGGGAAGGATGCATCTTTCTGTGCTATGCTAAAATAGCAGCTGCAAGACCTCCATATTCCCCCTAAAGCCACTGAGTGCTTGGAAATCCTAATACTGGGTCCAGACCAGGACCACTGAATCAAGACCAGCAACAGTTTATGGACACCAGAAGTATTTCCTCAAAAGTGCTTGCTCTCCAGAAGTCTTTTGGGGTGTGCTACTGCACTCAGGCCCCAAATAAGCTGTCAAATGACTCATTCACATGACACAAAACAGGAAGAATCACAATGTGACTGCTCAGATTATCAAGATACAGTGTTTCCCAAAGCTTTGGTCACTCCTGCTCTCCCACCGTAACCTTAAATTCAGCCCTCAGGAGACTGTAGGTAAACACATGGAGAAAAAGCCCGGTCCTCTTGCCAGAAGAGCACCTGGGAAGGGTGAGAAAGGATCACTGCTGGCTGTGCAGGGAAAAGCCAAGCCAACCCTGGAGATGCCATGCACCCAGCTCACTCCTAAGGACTCACCTGGAAGTTCTCCACAATGCGCTGCGGGGTGACAGATTTGGGGATCACAATCACGTTTCTCTGGATGTGGAACCGAATGAGAACCTGCAAGAGGCACACCACTGCATCAGAGAGGGGCTGGCTCCTGCTCCACGGCAAGCAGAGCCTGCTCAGCAGTTCCTCACTGTAAATGGCACAATTCAGCAGAATTAACCCACTCTTTGGAGCTGCTTTTCAAATTACACCTGAATTCTATACAGCACTTCCTGAAGTGCATGTAGAGGAGTGGTGGAATCCCACAAGGCTTCCTTTCTCCTCTCCCCTGCAATTTAGTGACACTCAACTCCTTTCCTTCTCACCCAGATTTTGAGTAGGCTATTCAGATGTCCCCTTCTTTGCAACAGCACTTGAGATGGGAAGACAGAAGTGGCAGCATCTGAAGATGGGTCAAGAAAATGTTTCTTGTGATGATCAGAGCACCCTTGCAAGCATGCAGGGATGACCACATAAGGAACAAACCTGCAGTGCTACCTAACACCACAAGTGACAGGGAATGAAGAGCCAGCCTGTCCTCTAGAGTGTCATTAGCTGTCCTTCATGCTGTGCTACAGGAAGGGGTACTCTGGCACCTACCCACCTGTGCTGGGGTTTTCTTGTGCTTGGCTGCAATCTCCTTGATCTTGGGGTCATCCAGAAGGGAAGGGTCCTCAGGCTTAGCCCTACACAGAGAAAACAAATCAGTGGCAAGAAACCTCCATAGGTCCAACCTAGTAAAGATCTGTATCTGGATGAAAAATTAACGCTGCACATGAGGTTTCAGTGCTTCCAGAATAGTCCACCCCAGCTCCCTGGCAAAGCAATCTTACCATGGTCTGTCAGGAGAGCCAAGGGGGCTGTAGGCTGTCACAGCAATCCCTTTGGATTGGCAGTAGTTCACCAGCTTCTCCTGGGTGAGGTATGGATGACACTCCACCTGCCAACACAAAAAGTATAGAGACTGACAGTGACTTAACTGCTTTAACATGTTCCAGAGATTAGTTTTTAATCAAAGGCTGATTTTTGTTTTAACTCAATAGTCTCTAGGCAATATTACACAGTTTTTATTTTCTCTATGCCCCACCCCCTTACTACTATTTATAGTAGCTCTCCTTGCAGTGAAGGATCCAAGGACTGTGACAAAACTTTGCTGATCCAGATCATCTCCAGCATATGGGTGACCAGCTACACACTTGCTTCAATGGGACAGCAAAATGCACACCCAGGAGAGCTGTAAATCACAGCAACAGGATTGCAGATCAGGGAAGTACAAAGTTCTCCTTTCACCCCTAATTAAACATGCCATAATATATTTTACAGCTACCATATCAACTTCAAGGTCAGCATTGTTTCATTAGTCCTTATTTGCTTTGTGTCAATACTCACAACTAAACACCTCTAGTCTGAAAATGTTGAGAATGGTTGCCTGCTACAGATTTTAGACCTTCAGCCCACTGTCCATTACAGACCTTTTACAAGCACACATGCACTTAGCGTGAACTTCCATAACAACAGCTGCATAATGGAATACAGCCTCCTTCACAGTGGGTCTGTGTTCTGGCAGGCAAATGCACAAATAAGATGTATGGAACAGGAACTGTTCACGTGTCAGGAGGCAGGGAATGAGCATGAGTATTGGATACTTTGCACAGAGGGACTGTCAGGATAGCTGCACGCCAGGGAGCACTACTTTCCTTTCAGCAGGCAACAGCAAGAACCTTTTGGACTATGCTGCCATTTGAGCCTCCTGCAGCTGCACTCTGAGGGCAGCCCCTGGAAACTTGTGCTGCTGGCAGGTGGAGCAAGGGAGTGCAAAACATGGAATCAGTTTACAGCCTTGAGCACTTTATTTGTGGTTCTAGCTGCCTGCTGTTATCAGAGGCCTGCATGCCTCTTTCCCCTCTGAGACATGTTGGAATATTAAACAGAACAGAGAGCTCCATTTTTAGGACATATTATACATATTTGTTTTGCTTCAGCAGTTGCAGAAAGACAGCTATTTAAGAGAATAGAACATCTGGTTTTCTCAACAATTCAATAATTAGAATTGATGCAACATAAGCCAGGCACAGTCATCCTCACCTGTCCAGTGGCACTCAAGATGAAAAATTAAGTACTAGCATCATTGTTATGTAATTGCTACCTTGCCAAATTAATTTCTCACTACGATTGAAATCAACACAACCTGGCTGCATTAAGATAAAGAATAGGAATGACAAGAAAGACAGGGGATTACATGTGAAATATCTGCACAGAGAAAGTGTTTTCAGGAAGCACTCTCACTATTAGCCCAACTGGTAAGTGTTATGGTAATGCTTTCAGGCTTGCAAGCATTTCTTCAGAAGCAGTAGTTTATGAGGGACAGGGACCAAAGACCCAATGCTTTGTGCTAAACTTGGTAATGGTCAATAATCATTTGGAGCCTGAGGGCATTTACAAGTGTGACAAGTCCAAGATCAGTGACCCCTATGCCAGAGATAAGGTAATTGATATGATAATATTTATGACATATTAATGATATACATTATAATAATTTAATTATCATACAGCAATTGCAGCAATGAGGTGTGGCAGATGTTGAAAGGTTACCATAAAACTTACACTAAGTTTTCTGAAAGTGCTTTGGGACTGATAATGCTCAAGTTACCACAATAAATGACCCAGTTTTACTAATCCAGTATCAGTAATTGACCAGAGTCCTTCAAATGCCATAAGAGTCAAGGCCAAGTCTAGGCAGACCCCACTGGGGTCTATCCTGGAACTTGCTCTCTTCAGCAACCTGTGCCAGTCTATAATCATCTCAGTCTTGAAGATGATGTCAAACTGGGGAACATCCAGCCAGCACACTCAAGGGCAGGACTGCCACTGCAGAGGGACCATTCAGGCAGAAACAACAGGCAAACAAAAACCTGAAGGAATTCAACAAGCCTGCACACAAAGCCACACACCTGGGAAGGAACAGCCCCTGGCAATAGCACAGGCTGGAACCTGACTACCTGCAAAGCAGCTATGTTAGAAAGGACTTGGGGGGTCATACCAGACTGAGTGGGACATGAGCCAGCAGTGAGCCCTGGCAGCAGGAACACAGCCAGTAAATTGTGAGGAGTGATCATTTGCCTCTACTCATCCTCGCCAGACCACCTTCATGACACTGTGCCCAGCTTTCCTCTTCCCAGCTCCCCTCAGCAGCAGAAATATTGACAGAGTGCCATCAATTCAGCAGAGAAACTGCAGCATGGGCAGGGGATGGAGAACCTGCTGTGCTGGGAAAGGCTGAGAGAGCTGGGCCTGCTGGGCAGAGCACACTGCCTAGGGAGGCTGTGCAGGCTCCATCCTCACAGGTTTGCAAGATGGATAAAGCCCTGGACAACCTGGTCTGATCTCAGGGCTGATGTTCCTCTGAGCAGATCACTTCCCCAAGGTCTCCTGCCATCTGAATTTTCCTAAGATTTCATTCAAGTGCTGTCTATACAATTTCTACTCCATGGCCCGCCCTGCAACTCCATCTCCTCCTTCCTCCTAACCCTCATTAACTCTTGAGTCCATGAAGCATGTTCCTGATCAATTCCCTCAGTCATCAGCAACAGGAACTGGCTTCTCCACAGAAGTGTCATGAAAAGATCATCCAATTCTCTATAAATACATACACCAAGTCTTACTCTACTGTAAGAAAGTTTTTAGAGCTCTTCTGAGTTTTCCCTCCTTTCCTCCTACAAGGAGGGATTCTGGAGCTGCTCATTGCCAGATTTCCAAGCAGTGGCACAGAGTTCATAGAAAACCAGCACTTTGGCATGCAGAAGCAGCTGGAGGGCGAGACTGAAGAATATGTAGTGTCTACTCCAGTCTTTCTTTCTATAACCATATTTCAAAGTAAGATCTTTGTCATTTTCTTAAAAAAGCCCACAACAAATGATCACACAAAAGAAGACCACCAAACGTGTGCCTCTGACACCTTACAGCTTACCTGATTAGTTGCAGGTTTGTACTTCAGTCCTGGTTTGTTCAAGATTCTTTCAATCTGCTCATGGTTGAAGTTGGAGACTCCAATGGCTTTTACCAGCCCAGCATCCACCAGCTCTTCCATGGCCTGGCAGAAAGAAGCACAAAGTCAGCATCTAAAATACAAAGGCAGGGCCTGAAGAGCACATGCTTCCTGACATGCCTTGTTTCCTTCATAAGAAACCTAAAAGAAGCGTTTAGATTTTCAGAGTCCAAGTTTGAGGGAAAACACCTCAGAGCACTGGTGTACATGTGCCATGCCTCCCATGCTGGAAGGACTCATTCTTTGAGATTATGGAAATTCACAGCAAGTTAGGAGTGGAAAATGATGGATCAATACACAACAATTTGCTGCTGTACCAGTGAGTCCTTCCAAGTAATTCTCAGTACATGAGATTGTCTTCTGTTCACAGCAGTCTCTGATGCTCTCGTTACCTTCATCAGCCTAAACTTTCTCCTGCTGTGGCTGAACTCACCTCCCATGTCTGCAGAATGTCTGTGTTGCTGGGGATAGCAATGCCTTTGTCATCTACAGGGAACAGGTCCTCTCCTGCCTGTCAGTGAGAGAGAAATTGCTTCAAACACACATTATTAGGAGGTTGGGTTAACACCAGCTGAAGACCATGATCCTACAAACTCTTTTTACAGGACAAACTAATCCTTATTACTATACTAATTATCTACATATGTATTAGACACTAATACTCACTATCTATAGTCTTCAGCCTTTTCTTTTGTTTTCTCATGCTACTGTGGTGGTTTTTTTGCCTACAGCCAAGCCAGTAAGGACAGATACTTCTGATGGACACTGTGTCCCCTGGCTCATCAAAATCCTTATGGTGAAACTTGTAATACAGAAAGCAGAATGACAGCCAGTTTACAAAAATACACAGTTGTTACCTGCTCATAATGAAGTGTTTTAGTGAAATGCATAATAAGGACCCACTAAGGATTTGGAATATGTTCACCTTATACCGGACCAGATTCCCTGACAGGTCTTTCATGGGGACTCATTGTTTAAGTTGCTGGCACAGGGAAGGTTAGAACACCCCGTGTCCCAGTTAGGACTATCTCCCAGGCATCAACTTCATTCAAAACCAGTTATTTTCTACTCATTCATTATTTACACCACAACACATTTTCACTTTGATAGTTCTGTCCAAGTGAAACTAATTTTAAAAATACAGATGTTACAAAGAACAGTTCATCTTGGCAGCAAGAGGTAGAAAGAAAGTTTTGATCAAGTTCTCACTGAAAGCCTAAGCTTGGACATATTCAAACTGAGACATCAGTTCCTTTGAATGCAGATTGTGGAAGAGTTAGGAACCAAAAAGTTTAATTCTAAAGCATGGGGAATGCTAAAGCTCCTATAGCAAAGGTCAGTTCGAGTTGGATTGTATTTAAGGACTTAGTGATTAAAGACAGAAATGAAAGACAAGCAATCTCTTGTTCTGTGATTCTGTAA
>WEZZ01004687.1:21437-46570 GCA_013400585.1 Chloropsis cyanopogon
GGGGTGAAGCCCCAGGCAGGATCTTAGAGCAGCAGTGCTCTACAATAGAAACGATGGCAGGTTTATTAAGGTTGAAGGGGCCAGGCCAGGAGAGCCCCAAAGAACGGGGTAAGGGATTTTAAACGGCACCAAAACTGGCGGTGTACACAAACCCACAACCAGTGAGAGGGCACCAGGGGAGGAGTAGGGGGGTGACAGAATTGGCAGGGGTAAAACCCAGGGGTAAACCAGCTCGGGGAGAACAAGGGCGTACAACAGAACGAACCACTGAACAAGGAATCAATAACGTAAATTCGAACCGCAACAAATTTACCTTCATGTGACTGCTCCCTTCAAATAGCTCCTGTAGACGTTTGCTTCCTTCCAAGGGGCTCCTGGCAGGATTGCNAGAACGGGGTAAGGGATTTTAAACGGCACCAAAACTGGCGGTGTACACAAACCCACAACCAGTGAGAGGGCACCAGGGGAGGAGTAGGGGGGTGACAGAATTGGCAGGGGGAAAACCCAGGGGTAAACCAGCTCGGGGAGAACAAGGGCGTACAACAGAACGAACCACTGAACAAGGAATCAATAACGTAAATTCGAACCGCAACAAATTTACCTTCATGTGACTGCTCCCTTCAAATAGCTCCTGTAGACGTTTGCTTCCTTCCAAGGGGCTCCTGGCAGGATTGCGGGCCAGGGCTGGGAGAAGAGCTGTCCCACCCTGCTGAACGCTGCTGCTGTGCTCAGGGAACTCTCAGATCACATTTGGAATGGCTGGGGGAAAAAAATACATCCAAAGCCACACACACAGAGAAATGCTATCCCCTTCCAATTCTTTATATACCCTTTTTCCATTAAAATGAATTTTAATTGTACAGGAAGCAGCAAGTGCTTTGGCTACTAAACCTTTCCTGCTCTACATCAGGATCTGTCTCCTAAAGGCCCTTGCTGCTTCCTGCAGAACGAGGCTGGTTGGTGGCTGTGGACAGGGAAAGGATCTGGGGCAGATTCCAAACTTTAAGTCCTGGCACAGGATGTCTCAAAGCACAGGTTTGTCATGGAGAGGCTCCTCAGCAGCACAGAAGCGAAACACAGGTTTTGTATCACCCTGCGGCACCTGGACGTACTAGGTGCAGGGAGGGGCTGCAGGAGGGAATAACAGGAACTGGTGAAAGGGCCAAAGACCAAGAATAAAGGTAATAATAGAATACATTAGTTTTCACCCCAATCTGCAAAGGAGCCAGAACTGGCAGGTGTGTCCTGCCAGGATTTGTATCCAGGAGTCCAGAACACTGCAAACCTGTGAGAGACTGGGAACCCACCCCAGACCGTACAACTTCCTCCAGCCCCCCACAACTGTCAGCCTTCACTGGACTCCCTCCACCCTATCTCCTTCCCCACCCATTTACCTGTCTTAACGCATTCTGTTCCAGAGCACTGAGGCACTTGGAAGATTTCTCTCTCAGCTCTGACCTAAACCAAACCTGCACACACATTACATATGCATAAATCCCCCTACACACACCCACTTCCCCCCAAGAAGTGAAAATGCTCTTTTTCTGAGAGATGTAATTTTTTTGAATGGTTCTCCTTCCAATTTATTTCAGTTAGAATTTTGTCTTTTCTAAATCTTGAACCATTCCATACTATAACTTTATTGCAAAAAAGTCAACATGCATCTTAGAAATTTGGCTTGTAATCAATAAAACAAACATTACATATATGAATTTTAATGTGTAAACAATTAGAAATTCAACAATATCTGCTATTATCCTATTACACAAGTTCACAATCTGTAAAAACTATAGTACAAGGTTACTATACACCAAGAGGAGCTTTGTTCCTTTTCACATGATTTTGCTAAAGTGGTGCTTTCCTAAGCAGGTGCCCGGTTTCAGATTTGAGGTGGTTTTGTTTATTTTGCTTGGGTTAATTCAGCACAGAAGGGAGGGAATTCTTTGCGGTGACTTCCTTTCCCCATCCCCTCATCCTTCCGTGTCTGTCCCCCAGCTCAGGCTGGTGCACTCGGCTGGGGCACACAGGTACCCCTGAGGGCTGTGCTTTGCCCAAGGTACAGGCGAATTTCCCAGTAAAGCATCACCCTGGAATGAACTCAGCTGTACTGCCCTGCTGCGCTGGAAACACAGAAATCCAAGCCAAACCACCCCACAACAGGCCCGGCAAGCCCTAAAATACAGCGGGCGCCACAGGCTTTGGCAAAAGGCAGGCCAGTTTGACACAGCTCCTCTCCTCCTCCTCCACCCCTGGCGCCAGCTGTGGCCCCTCTGCCCCCGGGTACAGCCAGGCTGGGGGGCACTGCCAGCCCTGTGGGCAGCAGCCACCTGTGGGGTGGCACCTGGCACTCAGGCCAGCCTGCCAGGGGCACTGGGAGGGCAAACAGCAACTGTACAAAGCTCTCAGAGATGGCCCTCGCTCCCTCGCCCCTGCCCCAAGTGCCAGCCCAGTGTCACTTTAGAGCTAAAACCATATGAAAAGGAATCCATTCTGTATGTGTCAAAGGCTACTGCAATTTTTCTTACAGCTTAATTAATCCACTGTAATTTTCATTTTCCAAATACAAAAATACAACAATTCTTATTGAAATCTATACGCCGGTAATTTTAGTACACAAAAAAAAGCAAATTATTTACAAAATTATACAGTTTAAGAAAAAACTCTGTACAAAAAAATATATAAATCCTTTTGATCCCTCTCTCCTTTTTTAAGTTGTCAGGACTCAGACATGTTTGCTGCAATGGACTTCTCAAGATACACACTGTGCCACAGACATTAAAACCCCTAGAGGTGATGGGAGAAGAGCAAGACATTCTTGTAAGTTCATGGGGTGGGCTTCTCCTCCATTTCTTCATGCCTGGAATTTAGTCTCAGCATTAGCAGGACAGTCCTAATTCTAGGAAGAGGAGAGGTTTGGAAAGAGACAGAATACTGGAGACATTCCCTTCAGTTGACAAGAAACCAGATGTTATACAAGTTGGATAGCTCACCACAGCACGAGGACAGAGTCAGCAGGGCTGTGACCCCAAAGGGGACTCAGCACCTGCCCCTGGCCACACTCAGAGCCACAGGCAGGTAAAGGGTTTGGCAGATGCTGTCCTTCAGTCAGGAGTTACTGGGGCCTACTCTGGCAATCCCTCAAGAGAGAAGAGCGCTGCGCAGGGACATGGTGCTGATTTTGTGTAGAAATGCACATAAAAGGTGTAGAGTGGCCAGGGCAAGTGGGCAGCCAGGGAAGGGTGCCCCAGCCACAAGCCAAGGAGCCCAGAGCCAGCCCAGCCCTGGCTCAGCACACTCAGCTGGGTTCCAGGGACAGCAGAGAGGCACTGAGAAGGGGACACGTCTGCAGGAATGGCCCCGGGACAGGAGGGAGAGCCACTGCACAGCCAGCTCTGAGCACCCTGGGGACACTGGACCCTGGCGTGGGGCCAGGCTAGGCAGGACACCCCAGTCCTGTGGGCTGAACCCCACAGGCTCTGCCTGGACACAGCTGGGAGCAGGGAGAGGAGAGGTGCTCCTGGCTGGTAGACAGGGGCCAGTTTAGCTGCTTTTGAGGAAGACTGGAATTCCTTCCACTCTTGCTCACAAATACTGAAATGCAATAAACAGCCCGACCTACACTGAGCCTTGCACTGAAATGACAGAAGGAAATCAAAGGAGGAGTGAAAATCCACTCCAGTGTGTGTTCCTGCTGATGTTTTCTGTGAAGCAGAATTTGGAGAAACAGTGAACTGGACAATGTTATAACATTACCCTGTTAAATTGCTTCTTCCACCTCCTCTCACAAAAAGCAGCACAACATAGAGACAGTGTGGCTGTCACACATACTGAAGTAAATGATTTCAGAATCTAGCCACAAATAATTCCTACAACATGAGACTCCACAGGAAATAAAATGCTCCCTTTTTTCAACGAGCAAATGAGGCCAGTTTTTCTTTCATAATATTTAATGAAAGTTTGTCTTTCCCCTAACCCCGTAATATTGCTAAATAAAACCTGTAATATCTTTTCAATTATAAACTAACAAACCAATCACATTATAAAAAACCCAAAACAAGGTAATACAGGTGACACAAAAAGAGGACAAGAAAATACTGATTTCCAACCCCCTCCCCCCTTTTTTATCCTTCTTAAATAGAAAAAAATCACCACCCTGGTGAGCTTGATAATCCTGTAAGAAGTTCCTGGGCCTTTGGCTAGCTCAGTCTCACAGCTCTGTGTCCCAAATGTTTTCATACCAAACTGCTCATGGTAAATCTTGTGGTTTGAAAAGAAAGTAAAGCTCTTTTTGGCTCATCAACTTCCTTAAATAAACGTTTAAAAGATGTAGTTTGAACTATATTCCTAAAATTATACATTTCAAACATCAAGTTTCATCTTCTCCAAGAACGGGATTCATCCTCATCTTCATCATCATCATCATCATCTTCGTGCAAAAATAAATCTGAGGTTTCAGTCTCCTGGAGGAAGAAAAAAAAAGAACTTTGAGTTCCAAGCTATGCCCAGGGACACATGCCAGCCCACAGCACCAGCTGTACTGGTATCTGGTTCGGGTGTCACCGTGTGTTTCTCAAACACACACACTTACATCCAAACAGTTTTAGGGGAAGAACGGCAGCCCCATGTCAGGAAAGAGAGCAAAGCTTCAGAGGAAGCAGGAATAAACCACCACTCACCCTCTCCCAAACAAGGTTTCTGTTAAATGCCACAACAAAATAACCTTTAAAAGCCTAAGGTGTTAAGGTGAATTACAGGGAAGAACACACAACTTCTCCTAGAGTAGAGCATGAAGAGTGAGGAGTAAGGCAGCCCACACATACAGAACCTGAGGCTTATTTACATCACTGACAAATCAACAGCCCATCCACAAAGTGTCTTTTTTCCCCCCCTATTCTGTTTTAAAATGTGGGAAATGTACCTGACTATTCAAAACCAGTTCAGTTCCTGGTTTGTAAAAGTATCTTTTATGAATTTTCCTCACAGGAAACTGTATCCTAAGAGCTCTCAGCTATTAGATTCCAGTAAGAATGATCAGGTTATTAAGAGATTTTCATACCTCTTCCTTGGGCTCCTCTTCCTCGACTTCTGTGGACACAGAAGGTACCTTGGGTTTGTGCCACGAGATCTGGAGCCGTCGGTCCTTGAACCGGGATCCCTGGTTAGCAGCCTGAGCCGTGTTTAAATGCACAGACTTTCAGAGAGAGGATCAAGCAAAGAACTTCTAACATCAGCAACAAGGAGACCCACAGCATGTGGTACAGAGGTAAGTTTGAGGATCTCAGATATATAAACCACAGTCACCCCTGTCAGTGTTCCAAGAGCAACTTCAGCCACACCCAAATCTGCCAAATCCTGCTCCTGCCCCAGCACTGTGAGAGGATGAGCAGAGCTCTGAACTGCCAGGGACATGCAGCTTTTATCAGACCACTGCTCAGATCACCAGGAGGGACTTCCCCTTCAGCAGCACTACCTGCAGCAGCACCAAACACTATCAAGCTCAAACTGGGGGATCAAAGCCTCTGAAGTTTTAAAATACAAAGGTAGACACAAGTACTTAAAAACTCTTATTTTAAACACGTCAAAGAGTATATCCATGATTCTACTTACATTCTCAGCTTCTGAGCGGGACTTAAAAGTTACAACAACACTTAATGGGGAATCCTCTTCTTGAAGATCTTCGATATCTCCAAATTTCTGTGAGGAAAAGTTCATTAGGACTGGCAGTAATGTTCTCCTCCACTTCCATAATCATGTGGTACAATTGTAGTGTAGTGAAGTGACACTGAAATCTGATTTTTTGGACAGAAAAGTGAAAGCCAGAGGACTCCCAGCTGCATCAGCCATCACTATTGCAGCACTTGTATTTTTGGGCAAAAGCTCAGATTTATTGCCATTTTAAGAGGAGCTTGATTTTACAGCAGTAAAGGTGTATTAATTTACAGGCCACACTTACAGAGAAGTGCTGTAACAATTCATCTTTTTCCTCTTCAACGAAGCCTCCCACGGTGAGTGCCTTGGGCCGATGATCCACCACCATGTGGTTCAGCATCCCCCGTCCTCTGCCCCCGCGGCCCCGGCCCCGGCCCCGTCCTTGGGCTGCCCCCGCCTTTCCTCGACCGGCAGGCAAGATGCCCAAGCGGGCAGCCTGGGGAGAGAACACAGCCACCCCCCTGGTGAGAGGATCTGAAACACCCAGGACTCATCAACTCATTCACAGCAGCAGTGCAGAGCAGCTCACCTCCACTTGTAACTGATTGAGCTTCTTCCGCAGCTCGGTTGTGTCCTCTCCAGAGGACAGCCTCTTGTGGAAGTCCAGCTCTGCATCCAACAGTTCCTTCTGTGCCTGCCAGGAGAAGAGGTGGGAAGAGGAAACAGAAGGAAAGGGCAGAACTGTAAGGCTCACTCGTAATGTTTTATCCCACTTCGGCAGTACATTCATGCCAATGATACAGACAGATCAGGACAATAGCCATGCTTTTCTCTAAATTCAATTTTGTTTTAACTGCCTCTGTGTGTGTGTGGTCTCCCCCATTTTTTGAAGGGCCCAGAATTCTCTGCTTTAGAACTGGAACAAGCATGAATGAGCTACAAGCAAAACTAGGTCATGGAGTTCCTTCAACCATGGCTTGCTTGTCCATGGTTATCACTCACATTAAAATGCCGCTTGCAAGTGTTTTCATCTAATGCTGTTGCGTTTTTAGGACATATTAATAGAAACAGTTACAAAAACCAAGTAGGCAAGTGTGTTGCACAATAAATACCTCTGTCTTGGACTTCAATTTGGATGGTGTGGAGGTTGTAGATGAAGTTTTTAATTCATCCTTTAACTGAGATATTTTTCCTGTTAGTTCTTTTAAAGTCTTCATAATTTCTGCTCTCTCTTCTGGTTTCATGGCCTTGTTTTTCTCCAGCTTGGATATCAACATCTATACAATAATAAAAGAACAGGAACATTACATTTCAGGAAAAACAGCCCTCAACAGGCATGTATGTACAAAATCAGAATGTATTTACTAGCCACATCCCAGACTTACCTTCTGGCATTCTATTTGTTTTTCTAACATCTCCTGCTTTTTTTTCCTCATATCTTGCTGGAGTTTCATTGCCTCCTATAAGAGGAGAAAATTCTTTCCATCAGTAAAAAGCAGTCTAGCATTATATGTACTCATAGAGATCATGCATGTACTCATAGAGATCATATTGTCCTCTTCAAGCTATGGAAGTGAAATCCACAACCAAAAGTACTGTCTGCAAAAAGCACAAGTATGAAGTGCAGCTGATTCAATAAATAAAAAATAAATAAAATGCTAATTTCATGCTGTAAGGTACTTTACTAACATTTTGCCCCCTTCAGACACCTCTTAAGAAACATACTGTGTGCACTGTCACGCAAGTGCCTCATACCTGCAGAGATGAAATCCAGAAAACCCCAAGCAAACCCAGAAAACCCAACATGACCAAGTGTGTTGAGTAAGACACTCCAAAGGGACACTCCATGCATGATTACCCCAATGTGTGTCAGCAAGACCGCCCACAACAATGACCAACTCCACGCCCACATGTAAAGCTGTAGAAGAGTGGCTGAGGTCTCAGGTGCCCATCAAACCTTGCACTTAAAGCACTTTTCTCCTCACACTGTCAGGCAGCCATCAAGCATTAAGTACCTGTTTTTTTTTAAGGGCTTCTTGCACGTCGTGAGGTTTAGACCCTGCGCCAGACTTCAGAGTTGTCTTCAAGTTTGGAGAACTGTAAACCATTTTTGAGTGGCTTGTAGAAGTAGGAAATATCTGAAATAGTAAAAAACACACAGTAAAATATGGAATATTTTAAAGTGACCATGATATACCAGCAGGGAACTTCAGTGGATCATGTTCCCTGAAACTCCCACTCAGATGTCCAGAATTGTGCAAAAAGGCAGAAAGACCAAGGCAATTAAAACACATGGACAAACATCAGTCCAGTTAAGAGGATTTCTGAAAAAGATACTGTCTTTCCTTCTCCATGGCAGACTCCCTTTACATCCTGATTCCCACCAGGACACAGCTGAAGGTGATGATCTGCACGTGCCTCAGTTTCAGCTCCACAGGTGCAGCCCAACATCCCACTTCCTGATCAAGTAAGGCAGGAAAAGCTTCCTTTCTTAAAAGGACTTCCTCATGGCCCAGCACACATGCTGCACTACGGTATCAGTGTGAATTGAACAGTATCAGCTTGAACTATGGGTAAAAATACTCTCTAAGCTTCTAGCACTGCTGTTAAAGCTCAGCATAAGCTCAAAACTTACTGGGAGAGCCATTACATTTGTCAACAAAAGGCTGGCCTCACATACAGGTTGTTAGACTTGTTTACTGTCAAGCGCTGCCAAAAATATTTCATGCTATTTACAACACTGATAGTGTTGTAGTTGATAGGTCCTAAAGTCATTGTCCCTATTCCACAGAAACAGTGAAACGAGGAAGAAGTGACCGACCACAGCTGCATGGAACATTATTGAAAAGGAGAAGAACCAAGTGGGAACAATTCACAAGTTCTCTTTCTTTGTTCCTTCCTGGCTGACAAGCTAAAGCTGTACCTGACAGCATGAGCATGGTCCACTCTCAACATACCTGAGACTCCTCCACCCCAGCCCCAGGCTGGCTGAGCTCAGGCTGGCTCCCACCCGCTGCTCCAAGGCGCCTTTTCACTGGGACTTTGTTGAGGACGTAGGCACCAGATGCCAGGGGTTTGTTGATCACCTGTGTATCCACAGATTGGAAAACACCAAGGGTTAGAAAGGGTTAGGTTTTCTAACACCAAGGGTTAGAAACTTGGCTTTTCTGCGGCAGCAGCCACTTGGGAAGGCTGCTGAGCCCCCGGCAGCACGCACCTTGGCCAGGCTGCTGTGCACGGTGACGGCGGGCGGCGTGGCCAGGGCCTGCTGCTGCAGGTGCTGCAGGGCCTGCGGGGTGGGGGGCTGCTGCTGCTGCTGCAGCAGTGGGGGCTGCTGCTCGCTCTCCCTGTGCCACAGCACCCGGATAAACCGATTGCTCAGCACTGCCTCCGTGCTGGAGATCGCCTTCCTCGCCTCCTCGTTACTCAAGTACTGAATGAGAGCAGCTTCAGGATCGTTCTGGAAAGCAACCTAAAGCAAAAGTTCACAAATGCTTTATTTCTCAAGGAAGAAAACATTTCAATCATTAGCAAACCCATCTACAAATAATGTGCAATGATGAGTTGGGTATCCAGTGTATTAACAGCTCAAAACACTGGTAAGACATTCTATGTAATAAAGCAAAATAGCTTTTGGCAAACTTTACATGTACTTTACATGTACTTGTGAAGTCTATATACATTTAAATAAATAGATAAATGAATGAATTAATAAATAAGGCTCCTCCACCAACAGTATCACATATTCAGAGCAGTGTACAGTGCCCCTGGGGCATGTCTGGTACCACTGGTACTGGCCCAAAGGCTCTTAACCCCAGCCTCCCAAAGGACAAGTGCTGCCTGAGGGTGCACAGTGCAAAGCCTCACCACACCCTCAGTGCAGCAGCATCTCAAAGTCTTGAATAAGCATCTTTTTTCTCTAAAAATTAGTATCACAGCAATAAAAATGTATCATGAAGGCAGAAGCCAATACGTTTTACAGAAGCCAATATGTTTTAGAGAATTAAGATAATAATACACAGTAGACCAAGAAAAGGTTTCTCTGAACTTGATTACCTCCTCTCCCAGTTTGTCTCCACTAAGACTTCTCAAAGAAACCATGCAGTATTCAAGCAGGCTTCAGGGAAAATAAAATACCCACACATAGACAAAACTGGACCTCAGTTTTTTACCTGAATGTTTACAATAGTTCCAAATTTGCTGAAGTGTTCGTTGAGCTGTGTAATATTGTTCAATTCTGGTGGAATTTTTCGAACTTCTAATTTTGTATTAGTATACTGATTCTTTTTCAAAAACCCTGGCTTATTCTGGTTGTTATTTACTTGCCTAGAGAAAAGGAGAACAGGAAGAGTTCAGGTAAGTACACGTGTGCCTAAGTAAGGCAGCAAATGTTAACATACATTTACATGGCATTTTGCCCCTAAGAAGTGCACCCTCTAGACACGAACAAAGGAGAGCCTCCCCCGACCCCATGTTTATGTGGACACAGACTTTCTGACCCCACCGTCCCAAATTACAGAGACTGGTGAACAGCAATGCTCACAGCACTGACAGCAATTTGAATTAACATCTGCAGCTAACTCTTACTTTCCCAACCAGGGTTTCTTCAGTGGTGGACACTCCATGCTGCTGGGAGACCTCTTCCTGCTGTCTGGCTCCAGAACAACTCTGGTGACATTGCTGCTGTTATTTGTAATGGGAATGGGAGGTTCAGTTTGGATGATAATGTTGGCAGCTGGAGGGAAGGAAAAAGGCCTGTGTTATTCCACCACACATGGAAAAGCTTTCACACAGGAAAACAGAACTGAGATTAAAAACATAAACATTACGAAGACTTTACCAAATTGGTCAGTTTTGTTTCTGAACAAAATCGTTCAGATCATTCCCTAGCCTAACTAAACATGCTGAGAGAAACACACGTGGTCCAGCTGGGAGGGATGGGTTTTGACCTTTAAGGCTAGTACTAGCTTCAAGAAACAAAGCTAAAACTTCATTTTTGAGGTACTAAAAACTCAGATTCTGCTGGAAAAGGAGAGAAAGAAAAAAAAAGAAAACCCCAAATCCCAACAAAACAGAAAAGGAGGAAAAGAACCATGGATGGATCCCCAGGCTTTAGGTCAGAGCTCTGCAATGGGCAGGGGCTGAATTAACAACCAGCTTGCCCTGTGTGAACCCCTGCCAGAGCAAAAGCAACCAAGAACCCATTCTTTCCACTGCTATCCCACTGCCAGCCCTCCAGCCAGGTTTCAGCAACAAACTGTTAACCAAGCACAAGTATTATACTCCTTTAAGACATTAGATTTAAAGTTTGAAGCAAATGCTACCAACACAAAGTTTGCTAGTATATTTGCAAGCTTTTCAAGATTATGCCCTTGGTGTTAGTCTCCTGTGAATGCCAAATATTCAACCCCTAAAAAGAAGTCTGAGTTACACAGCAATTTTTATGGCTTTTATATAAGCCAGGGCTCTGCTGGTTACACTGGTGAGAACAGAGACTGGGCATTTCTGGGCATGGCATCCTGACTTTGGAGGATGATCTGAGAGCAAACCTTCCACACTGTGACAAAGACAGTAAAACAAGTTGTGTGAGGCCCTACCACAGAGCACTCACCCCTGCCTTACCCCTGGGATGGGCTCTCAATTGAGCCCCAACCCTGCCTCTGTGACAGTCATTAAGATGCAAACAGCAACAGCAATTTCTACAATAATATTTAACCATATTCCTTATGAGATGAGTCATTGGAAGGAAATACTGAAAATAAAATTAAAAAAAAAAAAAATCGTTCTTATCTACTAAGTAAGAAATACTGAAGCATAACAATAAAACCCAAAACTTAACATCCTTGGTTTTAAGAATCAGGGCAGGAAAAACACAAGGGAGAAAGGAAGTTTTGTTACCACAACTAAACTTTGAAGAGCTTTGATCCTCCCCTAAAAGATGCTTTGTACACATCACCACTAAGAGACAGCAGCCACATCCATTCAGGCAGGTGCTAGGAATTATGTAAGTGCAGGCTGGGATTCCCCTGAGCTGGGAAATTGGAATGATACCTGTGATGTTCATTTCAGAGAGAACACCTGGCTGACAGAGTCAGAGCATGAAGCATCAAAACATGCCATGACAGCTCCGTCCTTCACTACCATCACAACAGCCAAGGCAAGGATGATCACCTCTGTGCCCTTGGCTGATCAAAAGCAGTCTGCAGACTGTGCTGCTAGAGCCATCTTTAGGCACCACTTTTCTTCCTAGGAGCTCCCAGTACCTGGAAAATACCTTCACAGGCTTAAGAGGAATAAAACCCCAACCAACCAACCAACCCCTTGTACCATTCCCAAACAAGTGGTTATTTTTAATCAAAAATGCTGCTTTGACTTTAATATGGGCATGTTAGCACTTAAAAAAGGTAGAAATGTCAAAAAAAAAAAAAAAAAGCTCTGGAACACTAGATCAGTGAGAAAAGCTAGTGCTTTCAGCCTGAAAAGAGGGAAAAGTGTTGACGGTCTTGGACAAAAATAGCAACAGCAATGACCAGAACCCTTCCTACCTCGAGGGTTTGTATCCATCTCCCCAGATGTTAGGCCAATTAGATTTGGACGCTGCATTTGTGCTCTCGTAAAGAACTGCCGATACTGAGATCTACCAGCACTGGTAATACTAGGAGCTTCAGGGTTATAGCCATCTGGCTCATATGTATCTACAAAAAAAGGAGAGAAACGACAGAATTTTTCAAGTGAGTTTAAGACTCAGGGTTAATTTTCCTTTAAGGAAGTGCACGGATGTCCAAGAGTCAGAAGCTGTCTTGGATGAAGAGAAGAGAGGTGGTACAGCCAACCTGTGCAGCCACTGCAAACCCTCACCTGATCTCCAGGCCCAGCCTAGCTGGACACGTTCTCTTTTGGTTTTTATTCTGGTACTGTTTGTCCAAAGCTCACAGGTCACAATACAGAGTGCTGCTGATCCACTGCCTGGAAAGGCCTGAGGTGTCTGTGACAGCCTAAACAACATCTGGCAGCGTTTTAAGGGCAACAACACAGGCTTTGGTTTCAGCATTCATACTGTAGAGTCTAAGATGCAAAGAGATTTCCAGCCTTTGCCGCCCAACAGTCTAGTTCTCTTCAGAAAAGAATTTTAGGTGAAGAACATACTTAAATGATTTCAGTCAAAGAAAGCTGAGAAATGAGGTAATGGAATCAATACTTACCAACTGAACTCTCTTTATGTAAGAGTGAGATCAGCTGCCTAGCTTAGGTAAGGTGCTAATGATTGTTTTTATAGAAGTGGTCACTGCGAGAATACAAGATGACAGAACTGACTCCTATTGCTCCTCCAGCCCAAGGTCCAAATTGAGGATAATGCATTTTTTTAACATTAAAAAGGAAAAGCTGTTCAAGAACTAGAACGAATGAAGTCTGTGAAGAGCCTCCACAGGAACAGTACATCCAGGAACAGAACAAATGCCTGTACAAGGGAACCTGAGAGACATGAACACCTCCAAAATCTCAGTTCCTTATTCTGCAGCAACAAAGACAACTCTACAGTTAAAAACAGATGCCCCACAATATCCACATTGATAGCAGAGCCTGACACTGTAAAACAAGAACTCTCTCTAACCTCGAAGGAGCTGAACCACAAGCTCCTCCTCCCTGATTTAGAACACGATTGACTGCAAGAGGGCAATCAGCAGCTGTTACCACAGCAGTCCACGAACAGGACATGAAAATCTCCACAGAGGTTCTGGAGAGCAGAATTACTGTGAAGCCCTGTGAGCTCTGACAGGCCGAATCACCAATTAGAAGTTCTGGAGCTGAAAGGATCAGATGGTAACACCTGAACACCTGACAGGACTTGGGGGTAACTGAACAGATTATCTAATAAGAAATTTGATTGGCTGAAGTTTTGAAAAGCATGGAAGTCACAAATAAAATGACATGGATCGTGAACTGAACTAGAGCCTCTCTTCGAATAGAATTCGGAATATTTATGTTAAAAAACACCAGATGAGAATATGTAAAAACACTGACATTTAAATATATTCTTTGGGTCATATAGAACATGGAAATGCCATTAACCCTTTAATTATCAAAGGAATAAATTTTGTTGTATTTAAATTGAGCAATCTATGACTTTCTAGGTGTTTTGCTATTTTCCCTCATAAAAACATACTTTAAAAAACTTTGAGCTCTGTTAAGGAAGGTGGATGTGTCCAGTGAAAGCTAACAACTTTTAGAAAGGTAAACCAGGGTGATTCTGGAAAAAGAAGAGAAAAAGTACTGATGTCTACGAAGACTGTACAGACTATTGCAACATACAGCTGGGGAAAAAAAGCTCTCATCTGCATTAGTCCAAACTGGAGAGGAATAAAGCCTAAGTTAGACAGCAATTTCAGGTTTGCAGATCCATCTTTCACCTACTAATGTCCTACTGAATGGCTTGAAGATGGAAGGAACATTTCTTATGCAACAATCAGCTTGCTGTGAGCACATGAAACCCAGAGCTCCCCACAGTGCTCCTGCTCAGACCAGGGCAGAGCACTGCTGCCATTCCACTCCGGAATTCCGGATGCTGGGCCGACCCAGGGAGAGCCATCAGACTTCTTTTTAGATTTGTATGTATTGGAGGACGACAGATTGTAATTTCTAATCACACATCAACAGAGGAAATGTAAAATGTTTCCATCAAACAGATTTAAAGCAAAGGCATTTGCTTACGTTCTGACACTGTGTAGAGCAGGTTCTGAGGCAGAGGAGGAGGCAGCCTTGCTCCCACGGGGGCAAGACTGGGCACTGCGCTGGTCCCTGGCTGGTCACGACTGTTGATCAAGCTGGACTGTGTTAAAGGTGGTCCTGCAACAACACCACACAACAGATCACACACTGACAGCTCAAAGGCAAAACGTGCAAACAGTTCCATGCTGTGTTTATGCCTTGCTTTGAGCAAGGTCAGGGCTGCAAATATGTCCCATCCCACTACAGTAACAGTAAACTGAGAAGCCTGTTCAGGTAAGCTACTCTGATTCCAACACCTTTTCCCTTTCTCAGGAGAGACAAAGCTTTAAGGGAAAAGAAAGATATGTCTTTTCTTCCCCAGTGGTTTGTTAGTGCTAGAGATGCCTTGACCACAGCAGCTTCTCCCTCAGCTCTACCATGGAGAGCCAAGGCTTGCTCAGAGCAAGAGATGCCTTCAGCAGCATTTAGACTGCAGTTCTGAAACAAGAACTGCAGGGCAAGAGGCATTCCCAGGAGGAATTTCTCTAGCCGGTTGTACTTTGGTTTCCTCACGTACCATACAGACATTCCTAGTGACTGTATGATCAAAAAGGACCCCAAGTGACCCTACACAGCCTATCCTGAGCACTGTCTGTTCTCTCACAGCAAGTCAGTTCCACCTGCTAAAGGGCCCATGCAAAGTTTAGGGTTAATCCTGTATCAAATTATTCCTCATCCCAAAATTGCTGATATTGGACACAATTATCACAGCATTTATTTTGTTGCTGGAATAGACAGCACTGAAACAGAGTAAGCATGCCCCTAATATGCTATTTCTTCATAGGGTTTATAAGATGCAGTAGGATAACACAAAAGATTCAACATCTCAGATCATTGCTGAGGTGAGAAAGCTCTTAAATGTGTCAATCATGTATTGCTTTCCAGTGGTGGATAACGTAGCACCAACACTGGAGCTTTATTAGAACCCCTAGGAGATCGAATCACAACATTTTTCGCATTATAGCAGGAAAAAGCCTGGCTAGTAAGCGTCAGTGACCAACCCAATCCCTACCAACTACCACTGAGGTGAGCTGAAAGTTCCCAACTCAATTCCGTTTGCGGTGCCAGGAACATCGCGGTTCACCGGCCGAACGTTGGGAACTCTCTGGGCCCTGCTCAGAGCAGCTCACTGCCCGCAGAGGAGCNCTGTTAAGGAAGGTGGATGTGTCCAGTGAAAGCTAACAACTTTTAGAAAGGTAAACCAGGGTGATTCTGGAAAAAGAAGAGAAAAAGTACTGATGTCTACGAAGACTGTACAGACTATTGCAACATACAGCTGGGGAAAAAAAGCTCTCATCTGCATTAGTCCAAACTGGAGAGGAATAAAGCCTAAGTTAGACAGCAATTTCAGGTTTGCAGATCCATCTTTCACCTACTAATGTCCTACTGAATGGCTTGAAGATGGAAGGAACATTTCTTATGCAACAATCAGCTTGCTGTGAGCACATGAAACCCAGAGCTCCCCACAGTGCTCCTGCTCAGACCAGGGCAGAGCACTGCTGCCATTCCACTCCGGAATTCCGGATGCTGGGCCGACCCAGGGAGAGCCATCAGACTTCTTTTTAGATTTGTATGTATTGGAGGACGACAGATTGTAATTTCTAATCACACATCAACAGAGGAAATGTAAAATGTTTCCATCAAACAGATTTAAAGCAAAGGCATTTGCTTACGTTCTGACACTGTGTAGAGCAGGTTCTGAGGCAGAGGAGGAGGCAGCCTTGCTCCCACGGGGGCAAGACTGGGCACTGCGCTGGTCCCTGGCTGGTCACGACTGTTGATCAAGCTGGACTGTGTTAAAGGTGGTCCTGCAACAACACCACACAACAGATCACACACTGACAGCTCAAAGGCAAAACGTGCAAACAGTTCCATGCTGTGTTTATGCCTTGCTTTGAGCAAGGTCAGGGCTGCAAATATGTCCCATCCCACTACAGTAACAGTAAACTGAGAAGCCTGTTCAGGTAAGCTACTCTGATTCCAACACCTTTTCCCTTTCTCAGGAGAGACAAAGCTTTAAGGGAAAAGATAGATATGTCTTTTCTTCCCCAGTGGCTTGTTAGTGCTAGAGATGCCTTGACCACAGCAGCTTCTCCCTCAGCTCTACCATGGAGAGCCAAGGCTTGCTCAGAGCAAGAGATGCCTTCAGCAGCATTTAGACTGCAGTTCTGAAACAAGAACTGCAGGGCAAGAGGCATTCCCAGGAGGAATTTCTCTAGCCGGTTGTACTTTGGTTTCCTCACGTACCATACAGACATTCCTAGTGACTGTATGATCAAAAAGGACCCCAAGTGACCCTACACAGCCTATCCTGAGCACTGTCTGTTCTCTCACAGCAAGTCAGTTCCACCTGCTAAAGGGCCCATGCAAAGTTTAGGGTTAATCCTGTATCAAATTATTCCTCATCCCAAAATTGCTGATATTGGACACAATTATCACAGCATTTATTTTGTTGCTGGAATAGACAGCACTGAAACAGAGTAAGCATGCCCCTAATATGCTATTTCTTCATAGGGTTTATAAGATGCAGTAGGATAACACAAAAGGCTCAACATCTCAGATCATTGCTGAGGTGAGAAAGCTCTTAAATGTGTCAATCATGTATTGCTTTCCAGTGGTGGATAACGTAGCACCAACACTGGAGCTTTATTAGAACCCCTAGGAGATCGAATCACAACATTTTTCGCATTATAGCAGGAAAAAGCCTGGCTAGTAAGCGTCAGCGACCAACCCAATCCCTACCAACTACCACTGAGGTGAGCTGAAAGTTCCCAACTCAATTCCGTTTGCGGTGCCAGGAACATCGCGGTTCACCGGCCGAACGTTGGGAACTCTCTGGGCCCTGCTCAGAGCAGCTCACTGCCCGCAGAGGAGCAGGGCCGAGCCCGCGGGCGCGGGGACTCACGCGGGACGGGCAGCACCACGGGCGGNGATCATGCTGGGCAAGGAAACTTCATCTACCACTAAAGGATCGTTCCCGTGATCAAACTGGCACAGATCACCCAGGACGCAATAGCCTCGCTCTGCAAAACAGGACATTTCACCTCATGTTAGAAAACACACGTGGTGGTTCTCAGAGATTTATAACATTTCGGGTTTTCATGGAATTTCTTACTAAAGAAAACAGGCATCTGCTGATACATTATTATATTGTAAGGTAAGGTTTCACAAAGTAATTAAAATTAGAGCAATCTTTCATAAAAGCACACAAACTTACACGCATTCATCATAAAAGCTGTGGGGAAAAAAGTCAAGTACTGCACTTTATTTTAAACACACACACACTGTGATCTGCACCAGGACTGCCAGTGGCTGAGGTATTTGTCTAGCACATAGAGAACTGTGAAAAAACTCCATATGCTCTTATCCAGCACTTGCCACAGCATACACAAACTGCCTCCAGTAAGAGTAGTCATTTCTCCAGTACAATAAAGGTCATCTCTGCACCTGTTACATACAAGGTACACAACATGCCACGGCAGTGTGACTTGCTGCTCACATTTAGTGAATGCCCAAAAAAAAGAGTCACAGAAACATTGAAATACGGCATGAAACTGAAAACTAAGGAAAAGTTACCATCGTAATCTTGACATCTTCTTTTAGGAGGAGGGTTTCTGCCAAATGAACTGGGATTGCTGTGATTGTTGAAGTAATTTGACCAGCTCTCTGTGGTGCTTTCAAGGTGGTGTGCAGGTGCAACTACAGTTACAGCACTGGGAATAGCTTGTGCAGAGGAATACTGCTCGGAGGATTTACTGGGAGATGCGGACACCGGATTATATGAGCCTTCAACATCATTTTTTTCACTCTTGTATTTTGATCTCTCTCTCTCTCGGTGCTCTGTTTAAAAAAAACAAAGCTGAGTAAAGCCTTCATGTTTTGCTCTGTATCTCAGAGCCATGAGCAAAAGATAACAACACATTCCCTGAAATACTCAGTGTTCTGTACATTGAACTGTTCTTGAAGGAGCTCAGTCTTACCAGTGGAGTAATAACTAAATATAATGTAAATGGGGGTTTAACTTCAGATACATCAAAGTTTCCTTTGCAAAATGCACATTTATTCCTCTACTACTTATTTAATTCTGGCTTACAGCTGTCTTTTAAAGGAGAAAGAAGGGCAAAAGCCTGAAACAACAGACCTACCTCTGCCCTTAACTAACGCGGTCTCAAGGTGCGTGGAATGCTGTAATCTGTGCCACTTACTTTTCCGACAGACCTGAACTAGCCCTAAAAGAACAATCATATGGTAACCACCTGCAACTGCAAAGAAGCCTTCTCTAAAAAATACACAGTAACAAAATGAAAGAGGGCAACACTGCTTTGCAAAAAGTTCAATCCTTAAGAGGAAAAAAGAATAAAATCAACAGCTTTGTCAGAACACACAGCACAAAAATATGAGCTACTGCTATCCACAGGATCACACCTGTGGATAAATTAAGAGGTTAGTGAAGAAGAAAACAAACCCCTTAATTGTTCTACTCTGAAGAACAGCATCTTAATTAATAATTTCAAGAACACAAAGCTATCAGAATTTGCTCCAGCTTCTCCAGGGCATCTCCTGCCTGCTAGATCCCTCAGAATGTAGGAGTCACACCTGTCCCTGCACTAGGATGCTCTCCTGAGGCAGCCCCGGGGTACTCACCACTCCTGCTGCCGTCCCGGTCTTTGCTGCGGCCCCGGCTGCGGCTGCGGCTCCGGCTCAACCCTCTGCTTTTGCTGCGGCTCTTACTCCTGCCCCGGCGCCAGCCAGACTTCTCCCTGTACAAGTCACTCCTATCATAGTACCTGTCATAGTCCCTCCATTTCCCATCATCCCGCTTTTTCTCTCTGGTTCTAGGAAAGACAGAGGTAGACCACGTCAGTGAAAAGAGAAACAAAATTAAAAAAGAAGCTCGCAACACAGAAAGATACTGTTCATCCTTCCCCTCCATTTGGGAGTGAGACACCAGTCAGAATTTCACAAATTACACAGAGAAGTACAGAATCTTGAAGCTGATTCACTGGTCTGTAGAAAGCTGGAGTAGGAATTGGCAAGGTCAGCCAGTTATGATGCTCAGACCAGAACAGGCTTTAGAAGTGATGCTGACATGGTGTGAACAACTGCTCCCAGAAACTACAGACCCCAGAAATGTTCATTTACATAACAAGGGAAACAATGGAACTGATGACATTCCTAAAAATTGTAATTTGAAGAATTCTATCATTTTTTTGCAAGAAGCCAACTTCTCGTGGAGACTTCTCATGCATATGATCAGCATGTGCACAATGTATCACAGTCAAAGGAGGGAGAAAATCCCTATTTTTCACAAAAATCACTACCCACAAGGTAAAAAAACACAGTCAAAGATTGACAGCAAATACAGAAAAATTTCTTAATGTTGTGGATCAAAGCTAACCTTTGCTCACTGGAGTCTGTACGGCTCCTCTGGGGACTGGAATACTTCTTCTTCCTGCTCTCCCGCTCCTCTTCAACAGACTCTTGAAAATTCTGTTTAACACACAGCTACCAAACAAGGCCGAGTATCACTTTTTTTTATTATGAAAATGACACCAAAATGTAGTTCAAGTTACAGACAGCATCCCAAAGAAAACAATACTCAAGTATTACTTGCCCAGAGTACTGAAGCACTACAAGTAATCAAGCACTAGAGTCTGTTGAAGAATTTTGGTCTCAAAACTTGCTTTTTTTTTTTCTGCAGAAGAGATACCCTTAAATAAAACCACTTTGATGTTTTGTTTCTAAACAGGATTCATGAAAGGCAAGATCTCTCTCCACTCTACTGCCTTATTTAGCATAAGCAATTCTACAAGAGACGTCCTTGCTGAACCTTTAAACACAAAGTCTGCAGTCACCTCTCCAGGTAGGGAAGTCACTAGCTGACATTTTAAATAACTGCTTCAAGGCAAAAACCTGCTCCCGTGGTGGAACTGGTCACAGTTGTTGCTGGCCTCCCCCACAGCAGGTTCAGAAGTCTGTCAGCTGTACCACCACTGCAAACACTGACCCATTCTGCACTTCTGCTGCCATTTCACACTGCTTACAAGTTACTGTAAATTTTGGTGGGAAAAGTTGATGTGCACTAATTTTTAAAAGACTTTTTTTCCCAATTGAAACCAAAAGGAAGGCTTCCTGCATCCTTGTAAAACGGGATTATCTGGGCAGAACTGGCAGAAATACTGAAGACTTGGCTTGACAGGGCTCTGGAGAGCTCCACCTGCAGCCCTGCTCCCAGCACAAGGTGTAGCACGTGGCACCTGGGGTCTCCTCCAGCCCTAACCTCGCTGTGATTCTTCGTGTGGCTTATTCTGTGGCCTCTGTGTGTAGGAATCACACCGTACACTGGGCTTCACCACACATCGTGGAGGCCTTGCTGGTGTCAAAGTAACTAATTAGTGTCCTGAATTCCGTAACATTGTCCCATAAAGCTGTCCTAGATATCTTCTTTTGCTTATTGCCACTCCCCTCCAGCCCCCCACACCTCCTCCTTTGCCCCCCAGAGCACTGGGTAAGTCAAATGAAGGCAGCTCTACTGGAATTTCTCTCTGTAAACTATGACAGTATTTTGAGAGCAGAGGGGAAAGCTCTTACAGTGAAAGTCTTGTTCAAATTATGAACTGCCATAAGCAAAGCTACTTCCATCAACTGTCATAACTCTGTGTCACATCCTCAGGTAAAAAAGGACATCAGAGAAAAGGAAAAAAAGTAAAAAGCAACTTTAATTTAAAGCAGTGGATGAACCACATTTGGGTAAATAAGGACCTGCATTTGTTCGGGCTGACTGACAATTTCTGCAATTATTTGCAGAATAATAATAATTTGCAGTCACCTTCTCTCAAAAGTTTGATTGCTTTCAATTTTGCCAACAGAACTTAAAACCAAGATAAAATAGAAAATTGTTGGCAAACAAACTCTACCTGACTTTCCAAAGTGATTATTCCAATACAGAGGCTGACATATTTCAATGATTTTAAGCATCACAGAAAACACTTTAAGTAATTTTTATTCCTCACAGAATATACAAAATTGGGAATGTTTTGGAATGTTTTTGCTGCTTCTCTCTCTCAAACCCTTCCAAGTAATTATCCACTGGTATTACCAGAGCTGTGATTAGGATTTCTGGGTGCTTAATTGAAGGCAGACTCTGCAAAGGGATGTAGGATGTTCTTGTCCGAACAGCCACCTTCCATGGCTCTTCAGACACCGAGATCATTAGCCACAACAGACAGACTGTTCTGGCACATTTTGCTTCACAAATGTAGGCGAGCTAATTTGAAAACAAAAGGCAGGCAGAATAAATAACATTACCTCCTCCTTGACTTCTTCTTTCTCTTGCCCTGCAGGCTTTGCCTCTGCCTTTGTGGGCTCAGCAGAAGGAAGGTAACTCTTGGTGTACAAACTTTCAAAAAGTTTATCTACAAACCCTGAAGTTTCTGAGGATACAGAACACAAGAAAATACTGTTACATGTGCATTTAAGTGCAAGCTTACATTTACCAGAGAGACCCTGAAAACAGACCCTGGGCTGCTTGCAGCAGCAGCACCTCAGATTAATGAGCATTAGCTCCACTGAAGGAGCTGAAATGACATTTGTGGCACTTGAGGCCGCTCATTTAGAGAAAGAAATTCCTCAGGTAATTCACAGACAGACACAGAGACTTCTCCTGTTCTAAGGGGCAAGCATGATTGGCACCTCTGATCAAGGAACGAGTCCACAGCTACCCCCAGGTCCCATCAGCTACACTCAGCTGCCTCTTAAGGGCAATTTTTATGAGAGTAAATAATTCTCAACACCCTCACCAGTGGTTCAACATCACAAGAAATGCACAATAACCTTCCCAGTGAGTGTCAGACTTTGGTGTTTAAACCCTTGTCTATGGAGCAAATTGCCACATGTGAAGCTCCCAGGAATCTGAAGGATTAACATGGACCAGGTTTTCTGAAGTTACCAAACACCTGTCAGAGAAGCTTCTGGCAACATGACTGACACTTCAAATTAAATGACTTTTATTTAATTTAACATTTCCTCCCACCCACTGTGAAAAGTCCAAGTTACACAACTCCATCTTATGATTCTTATTTTTTTAATCACAGGATCTTTATTCCTTCAAACTCTGCATGAAATACTCATGGCTACCAAGAAAGATTTTGAAGGCAGCAATGGAGCACCACCCTCCCTCCTCCCGCCAAGCCCCCAGAGAGCCGTGGCCACCACACCTTTCTGCAGGAACACATCCAGCTGGTCGGCACAGAAAGCTTTCAGCTCCTTCTCGGGCTTGTCCTTCTTGACTAACGCCACCACATAGTTGGCCAAGGCCGAGGGGTCTGCGTCACATCTGCTGGGAGAGGGGACGGTGCTCGGCTGCTGCAGGGTGGGGCACTGGAGAGCCCCCAGGGGCTCTGCAACACCCCTGGGCTGCGGGCTCGCACCCAGCCCGGCTGCACTGGGGCCAGCCAAGGGCTGTCTGCAGCCACAGCCCAACAGTTCAGCTGTCTTGGGAGCCCCCCGCACCTGACTAATGCCCCTTCCCTGCTCTTCCCGAGCTCTGCTGAGGGAAAACCGCCTTCCTCCTGCCTAGACAGACCCTACTCCTGCTGCTGAACCTCCCCTGGCCCAGCCAGCACACCTCGAATGGCTCTACAGGCACGGCAGAGCACGGCCCAGGCAGGCACTGCACAAGGACTGAGAAGGATTAAACCGCGTTTAAAAATTAAAGCACGGTTATAAAGGAGTTCAGACGATGTCACAGAGGTCCCTTTTCAATACACACAGCCTCAGTGACTGCCCTGGGGTGCTGGGGTTTCCTCCCCAAGGATACCTCCACGCCTTATTTTACAGGAACCTTTTGATGCTGCTGGAACCCCTGAAGGGGAGCAATTACTGGCCCGGGTCCTCTCCTCACGCTCCCTCACCCGCCTCTGGTCCACAGAGACCAAAGACTGACTTTGTGCAGTGACAGCTCACCACTGATCTTTAAACTGGATATTGCTTTACATTCCATTATCTGGCTCCCAGGAGCACCCCAGGTATGAAATAAAGTAAGAGGGTGGCTAAACGACAGCTCCTTGTTTGGCCTCTCAGAGGGTGCAGATGCCAGGTATCAGGTGGGGGCAGAAACCTAAAATCCTCAAAAGACTTTTTCTTTTTTTATAAATTAGCATTTAGAGTGGCGATTATGTATTTTCAGAGAACAATAACTCTGGAAATAGAAAAAAAATTCTGAGGTATATATACCTCAAAATAATCTCAAGTAAGAAAAAGATCCAGAAAACAAGCAAAAGGCAAAAAACTAAGGAGAGGGCAACAGGTGACAGAAATAAAAATCCCCAAAGAGCAGCAATCAAGTAGCTCTGCTCTCATATAGCCTCCAACAACATCCAACCTCCACTGAAAGCCAGGGTAAATGGAGCAATTAAGAACAAAGAAACCACAAATTGACAGATTTTACAATTCTTACACACGCAGAGAAATAACCTGTATGCGATGCATGCACTGTGTGTGAGGTACTGGGGCCTTCACCCACTGGTTATACATCTCCAATTCCAAGTAGAGGAGACTATCCCTCACTTCACAACCATCACCTTTCCTTCCCCCGTATGTCAGTGCCTCCCAAGCACCCCACCCCATCCCACCCCACCCTGGGGTACAGGAGCACACAGGGCGAGTGCACTCCTCCAGGCAAGCCCGTCTGTGCTGTCCCTCTAGTGCCACTACAGAGCCCGTGACTGCCAGGGCCCACTGGCCAATGCCTTGATTTTCTGCCTCACGTTCCCCGTGCAGCCCAAGGACTGTCCCTGGACACCGGCTGGCGCTGGCAGGGACAGTGCAGCAGCAGGAGTCGTGCTCCAGCCTAGAGACCTTCAGCAGGGTTCCACCAAACACCAGAGAAAATCGAGATGGCAACAAGGCAAAAAGAAAGCCGTGAAGAACTTCCAAAAGCCCAATACTTAACGATGGCAGCTGAGCAGCCCTGAGGCCTGTTTAAAACTCTTCCCACAGCTGTACTTCATGGGAGCCCCGCGCCCGGCCAGGCACTGCCGAGCAGCCTCCCCTGGTGAGACTGCCGCCCCTCGCTGTGCCTGCAGCCCCAGCCCCAGCAGCGTGCTCAGCCTAGGACCAGCACACACCCAGCACCCTCTGCAGCCAGGGATCATGGCCCAGACAAGGCACGGCACAGCCCGGGTCCGCGCTGACTGCATCCCAGCAGCAGCAGGGTGCAAATGCAGAGTTCCCACAGCCCCAGCGTCATTCCCGGCTCTGTCAGCTCCCGCAGCAGCCCCTGCTCTGCTCCGGGGTGACACAGCTAGGACTGAAAGTGACAGCACAGCCGGGGCACAGCTGGGAGCACACAGAGCCACAGAGNGCGTGCTCAGCCTAGGACCAGCACACACCCAGCACCCTCTGCAGCCAGGGATCATGGCCCAGACAAGGCACGGCACAGCCCGGGTCCGCGCTGACTGCATCCCAGCAGCAGCAGGGTGCAAATGCAGAGTTCCCACAGCCCCAGCGTCATTCCCGGCTCTGTCAGCTCCCGCAGCAGCCCCTGCTCTGCTCCGGGGTGACACAGCTAGGACTGAAAGTGACAGCACAGCCGGGGCACAGCTGGGAGCACACAGAGCCACAGAGGGTGGCAAAGAGCACCCAGACCGCCAAATTCAATTTACGCCTGATCCCCACCCTGTCCCCAGCCCAGGGCACCCAGTGCCACCCCCAGGAAT
>WEZZ01004689.1:977-23110 GCA_013400585.1 Chloropsis cyanopogon
TGAGAGGAAAGAAACCTTTTGCAGCAAAAGCTCTCCCTCAATTGCATGTCCTGTGTTGTCACTGGAGGGCAGCAATGTCCAACATAAAACTCTTTTATCCCTCAGGTTTGGCTTGTGCTGCAAAAGCTAACACTCAAACCCCCCACTTTAGAAACACATCCAGTCAAGACGTGGGTTTGTGTAGCAGAACATTTGCCCTATCTTAAATTCAGTTCTGTTTTCAGTAAAACAGCCTGAGTGGTGTATCGCTTGCTTGTGAAAACTACCCCAGGGCTAAAACTTCACATTCAAGAATCTTACACCACATTCCCAACTTTCTTCCCACCCCCAACACACTGGGCTTTTGCTATAGATTGGTTTGGCTGTTCTCTTTTTGGAGTCTGTGGTGCAGCAGATACTTCTGTGACTATGGGTGCCAGCTGCTGCCTTGCCAAAATGGTTGGATGAATTTCATTCTTTGATTTCTTTAATTTGTCTTTTGGGTTACTATTATTATGAAAAAATAAAAAGACCCCATTGCTTAGGGCAATTTTCTGTAATGATAAGCATTTCATTATTGCTTTGAATAGAAGAAAAAAACCCATTCTACTTCCTCTGACTGACATGCCACAAAATGAGGGATGTGTGATGTGTTTTGTGTCCTAGACTGTCTTGTGGGCTTAAGAGATTACTTCTCCTAAGCATCTCTTTATATGTGTATCTTGCTAGCCTGACTACGTTAATTTTGAGTAAGCAAATAATAAAAATGTAAGAAGTGGAAGCTATTCACTTTGAGACTATCCTGATTAGAGTTTTTGGTAGTGTAGAGGCATTCATTAATTGACAATTAACTCAATTCAACTAAAACAGCTGTAAATGTTAAGACTGGCTAGTCCCAAGGTATTTATTTATTCATTGCTCCATTTCATCGATGCAGAAATGTTAGTTCTTTACCCTGCTGATCAGCCTCGGGTAGTGAACAAATGTTTGCAGTGGAAACAAATAAGCTCCATGCTAGCCTTCCTATGTGCAATGGAAAACACTTGCAAACGTAGAAAAAAAATGACTCATTAAGTGGTGAACCTCTGATCCTGGAACAAAAACACTGACCTGATGCTACAGTAGTTTTTGCCTTTACTGTGGAGACTGTGGCCTGAGGTGAGAACTAGCCCACCACTGCTCCCACAGCCCCTGCCAATGAGGTCTAGGCTAACTACCTGTGGCTGTGGAGAGATTGATGCCCCCATAGGATCATGGTATCCTTGATTTAAAAATTTCCATATCCCGTACAAACAAAAGAGAAAAGGATCTTCCCAAATTACCTTTCTGGACACCTATAAGGTCCCAACACTGCACACCCTGTGGGGGAGCAGGGCACAGGCCTTCTATGGGACTCTGCTGTACAATTTTATGTATACTCCCATTGGTTTATACAAGTTTTTGGGGTTTATTTACAACAGAGAATTTCAAGATTGTTTCATGTCCACTACCTGGAAAAGGCCCAGATCTGACTTCATCAATGTCTCTGAAGGACATGTTAGTGGCTGCAGCTGCTGGGGACTGGGAGCTGGGGCATTCAGGCTTAAGGACCCAATAGACCTCTCCAGTCACCCTGGGTAGCAAATGCTGAAGCACCATACCTTTACTTGTGCATAACCTCGACTGTGTAAAGGTAGGGTCTAATCCCAAATTAGAGGGTAACTGAGTAGAGGTTGCATTACAGACCCGTTGGACCCCACAAGGAGTTTGTAAGGTGATGAGTGCTGAAGCTACTGTGAGGGGATGGGGTTTCCTGAGACAAAATGGGTTGTGAATTGTACTTTTCCTTTGCCTGAAATTCAACCATGAGAGAAAAGGATTTTTTTTTTTTTTTAAGACTCATAGAAAGCTTTGATTTCTGGCTTTTTTGTTCGTGTGGTGTTGGGAGGAGTAAAATAACACTATTTTGAAGCAAGTTTATCTCTTGTGGAGATTTGATGTCAAATGGCATATATATATGTGTTTGTGTGTGTTGTGTGTGTGTGTAGCTATTAATATATATACAGACACCCACACACACTTTTTTCCAAAATGAGTTGCTTAGAAAGCTTTGATTTCTGGCTTTTTTGTTCGTGTGGTGTTGGGAGGAGTAAAATAACACTATTTTGAAGCAAGTTTATCTCTTGTGGAGATTTGATGTCAAATGGCATATATATATGTGTTTGTGTGTGTTGTGTGTGTGTGTAGCTATTAATATATATACAGACACCCACACACACTTTTTTCCAAAATGAGTTGCTCATGAGGTTTCAAAAGCCATGTTTCTATGATTGTTTTTGTGTTGCTTCAGTAACTCTGGAGCATTTATCCATGTAATAGCATGGTCTTCTGCTTCACTGATTATATAGAACTCATGCCTCAATAACTTTGTTTGATAGGATTCAGATGAAATGCTGCTTAGTATATTTTGTGTTTAAAAGCTTACTTTTAGCAAATAAGAAAAGCAGGCATTTTAAAAGACATAATCAGTTTGACTTAATAGGCTAATTAGATTTAAACATATATATTAAAATAGATGGCTGAACCACTTCTTTTTAATGGATGCAAATGTTGCTTTTTATTGTGGTACAATTGAAATATGGACTATTGTCAACATAGTTTTTGTAAATGAAGAGATCTTAATTCTTGTATAAATAAAAAATATCCTAATTGGCAGTGTATTTTAGGAATTGATTATGAAAGTTGTTTTAGGAAGACAAATATCCATATGACTTTTACAGAGTATTCCAAAGTGGAAGTTGCTATAGGGCATTTTGGTGCTAACTTAAATTGGTGCTAACTAAATTTGGTGCTAACTTAACCCTTGTATTACCAGTACTCAAAAATTCTTAAACTGACAGAGTAGAATTGGCTGTCACGGCAGATGAATGAAACTCCATCAGACAAAAGTTAATCAAAGAGCGGGAGATACAGAAGGGTAGTCCCCATATTTCAACTAACTCACTGATCATTCTGCAGTCACTTTCTTGCAGGTTCTTGCAGTTCAGCAGTTACTTCCAGTGACAGATAAAGGTTGATCTGGAACAAGTAAGAAAGTAGTTTTCTAAATCTGGGAGTCTCACCAGCTATGTCTTCTCATATGTCACTGAAACTCCATCCCCAACTCTGGTGTTAGTAATTCCTCAAGTATGGCAAAACAGAAGGGTTGTCTTGTAAGTGGGTTTCCTACATGAGAAGTTTAATAGCTTAAATTCCAAACCTAGAATTCAGACCAGACTTGAAATTATTGATTGCACCTAGGGAAAGAGGGATATGACAGGGTATTCGGGCAACAATTTTACCCTATTGAGAGTATCGGGGAAACTATTTTTGAGTGCTGGACTCAGTAGGATCTATTAGATAATGTCTAAAATATTGTTAAATTCACTTGGCTTATCCCCTCAAAACTTTCTAAAGAAGAGACTAAGAATGCCTGGAAGGGTTTTTTCCTAACAAGCAAATGACTATCAGTTAGAGAACTTATTGGGCGAAACATGACAAATCATGGTTATTACACTGTCTGCAGAGTACTCTCCAGAGTCTATTAAAATGTAGCTGATTGCCAAAAATGGCTAGAAATCAACACTGGTGATTTGCTTCATCCTTTTTTAACTAGCAGGAAATGTGCTACTCAGTGGATACAGAATTGACTGGATGGCTACACTCAGAGAATTGCAGTCAATGGCTCAAGTGGAGACCACTGGTGACCTCAAGGGCTGGTACTGGGATCAGTGCTGTTTAATTGCTTTGTTGGCAACGTGGACAGTGGGATGGAGTGCGCCCGAACAACACCAAGCTGTGTGGTGTGGTTGACACACTAGAGGGAAAGGATGCCATCCAGAGGGACTGAGAGAGGTTTGAGATGGGCTTGTGTGAACCTCATGAAGATTGACAAGGTCAAGTGTAAGGTCCTGCACTGGGGTCATGAAAATCCCAAGCAGAAATACAGGCTTGGCAGAGCATGAAGTCAGAGCAGTCTTGATGAAAATGCCTTGGGGGTGCTGGTGGATGGCAGGCTGGACATGAGCTGGCATCCCAGAAAATCAGTTGTGTCCAAAGCAGTGTGACCATCAGGGCAAGGGAAGGGATTCTGTTCCTCTGCTCTCCAGTGGTGAGACCCCACCCGCTGTGCTGCATCCAGCTCTGGGGTCCCAGCACAGGAAGGACATTGAAGCAAGTCCAGAGGAGAGCCATGAAAGTGATCAGACAGCTGAAGCACCTCTCCTATGAAGATGGGCTGAAAGAGTTGTGACCATTCAGTCAGGAGAACAAAAGGCTCCAGGTAGATCTTATAGCAGCCTTTCAATATCTAAAGGGGGGCTACAAGAGAGCCAGAGACGGACTTTTTTACAAGAGTTTGTAATCATAAGACATGGGGGAATAGCTTCAAAAATAAAGTGAGTTGACTTAGATCAGATAAAGCAGCTTTTAACAATGTGGTGCTGAGACAGCCATTTCAGGTTGTTATGAGAATTTGTGGGTGACCTGGAAGTGTTCAAGGCCAGGCTGGATGGAATTTTGGGCCACCTGGTCTAGTAGAAGGTGTCCCTATCCATGGAAGAGGGGTTGGATATAGACAAACTTTAAGGTCCTTCCAACCCAAACCATCCTATGATTCTATGAAATATTGACATCAGATGTTTGCTATTCCTTTTTTCCATGGTAATCTTGGACCCACTGTTTCAAGGACTTTTCCATTCATGATTCAGGAACTTTTCCACAAGACATGCATGTATACTTGAGCTATGGAAATTAATCTTTTGGCTACATACCGTGAGTAGGTACACTTCAAACACTTGGAAAAGAGAACTTCCTGTTTGGTCACTTAACTCTGCAGACAAATGATTCTTCCTTATTTGGCCTTATGGGTTCTTTTTTTCTTTTTTTTTTTGAGTGTGTCCAAAAGTTAAAGCTATTCTAGCACTTTGCAAATTGTTGCAAGACAACTGTAACTGGAATGCTGACACTCTAAACTTCATCTATAATTTGTTTTCATCTGATCCTTTTTTTCAGTGTGTGTTCCCATTCCCCTGGTCCACCCCCCCCCACCTCCCCGCCACTATTTACAGTTTCAGTATGAAACTACACTGGTAAATGAAGTATAAAGCAGGAAGCACTACCTGTATTGGAACAGTCTGTTTATTCTGAGAAAGGGGTAGGCTGTGTGCCTCCATCCAAGTTGTTTTTCCTGCTGTCTAGGTAAATCAGGTATTGGTGAGGCTGGGTCCATATCAGTCAATCTCACCAAACAGCAGCTTAAATTAAGGGTTTCTTAATTAAAACTTGATTACCTTCAATGAGAGGCAGCTGAATGCCCAACAATGAGGAGGCAGAAGCATGTGGGTTGTGGAGCTAGCCTCTATTATCTATTGGAAACCTGTAAAATGTATAATGGTGGAGCATAAGATCTAAAATAAATTGCCTGAAATAAATTATTCTGAAAAGTAAGCCCTCCTCAGAGGTGAGCACCATTTGTCTAGAAGAAAACATGATTTTAAACCTTGCTTTGGGTGCAAATATATGTTGTGAGCCACTTAGACTGCTGGAACAGTGGTCTAAGTGTTGTAGTTTGATTCGGTTAATCTTTTTTCTTCCATTGTTTCAGATGATCAAGGGAACCCAACAGGGCCAAAGAGCCTGTAATGCTCATTGTTCACATCTCAGCCTTGAATTCATCTTGCACAAGAAAAAATTCTTACATTTTATTGCTTATGTTGTTGACATAAGTAGCTAGAGATATGGTGTTATTTGAATCACTAGAGTTTGTTACCTAGAAACCATGGGCATGTTGACACCTGAAATTCCTGCAGCTGACCCCTGACTCTGGGGTAAGAGTGAAACATTTTTTGAAAAACTGTTGCAGAAGATAGAACAACCAAGTGTAGGCTTAATCTTTTCATCCTAGATGTTATAGCTCTGTGTGGCAGACTTAGTGTGGAAGACTTAGTTCTCTTTTGGTTTTACGAGAAGAATACTATGCATATTGCAAGATGCATAGTATTATCCCTGATAAACAAGTGTATTTTTCATAAGAGTCCCACATCAATAAGTATGGAATGCTAAGTTGCTAGCTGAAGAGATTTGGGAATGTCAAGGAAAGCTAAAGCTTTTGAAGAATTAAAATACAAATTTTAGTCTGAACTTGGACAAAAGAAGATTTCTCTGGTTTCCAGCTATTTTTTCTTAAAATCTCTACACTTGTATCAAATAAGAAAATGTACCTTTGTGATTGTTTTCTCATATTCTGCAGAATGTATGTTGTGAAGTGTCTAGTACCGTTAAAGAAACCACCTGATACAAACAGGTAATTTCACTTTTCTTTTTTTGGATGGTTTTTTCAGGGAAATGGTTGAGTAATTTCTGATGATACGTTGAAATAAATTTAATATCGCCTTAAGCAGAGAGAAGCATGAAAAATTCATTCTTATCTAGTAAAATTTGCTGTAATTGTAAGCAAGGGATGGAATTATTATAAGCATAATGCAATCTTCCTTTTTCTTGCAACACAAAAAAAGTAGAACTGAAGTGAAAGTTGCAGAGGGAGAGAAGTAGAATATGTATCAGAGTGATCATGTCTATACATGGAGAAAAATATGTAAAATCATACTTGTGAGTGATCTGTTACTGCATCAATAACCAACATGGAAAATTCAAAATTACTTTTACAAAATTATTTTATAGTTTTCTGTGACTCTTTTTTCGATTCAAATTGCTGTGGATGCAGATCTTATTATGTGGTGGGAAGAACTGATCTGTGTATTGATTTTCGAGGGGTACCTAAAGTCATGTAGTCCTTTTTCCTCCATCTTCTCTTTTCTCTTCTCTTTCCCTATGTAATTCCCCGGATAGAACTTTTCCAATAGAGATGAAGCATGCTTTTCACTAGCAGAACAGCAACACCCTAACTCTCTGAGACAGAACCAGCCACTAGGAAACAAAACAAGATCAACTGGATTGTCTGGCATCCCCCCAGCAGAGAGAAGGCAGTAGGGCAGAAAGTCAAAAAAAAGAGTGAATGGAGACAATAGATGAGAGGGTCTGTATGTGGAAGGCCAGTCAACGGATGATGAGGATGGATGAAAACTCCACTAGAGGTGTTACCAGTGTCTGAAAGACCCACACATCCTATCACAACCACTTCCACAATAAAAAAAAAAAAGACAGGATGTAGTTGTAGGTGGCTTAAATCTGGAATGCATTCCAATATGCTGTGTGAACCTAGGGCAAGGGTTAAGGACATCACCAGGAGGCTTCCTGGTAAGGCCCTTGGGCTACTGCCCATTGCTAGTCAGCCTTGGGGGTAGGGATGAAGTTGCAATGCACAGGTTTTGGGTGATCAACACAGCCTTCAGGGCATTCAGATGGTTGGGATGGAATGATTACGTTTATGGACAGAGGAAAGACTGCGAATGTCGCCCGTCTGGGTTTATGTAAGGCCTTTGACATGGTTCCCCACAATATCCTTCTCTCTAAATTGGAGTGATGATTTGATGCATGGAGTCTTTGATGGATGAGGAGTTGGTTGAATTGAGTTGGTTCCCCAGAGGGTAGTGACCAGTGGCTCTGTGTCCTTATTAACATCAGTGACAAGGGGTGTCTGTGGGGGTGCTGCTGGGGTCCCTTTTGCCCTTGGCTAGTTCTCTGGGTGACCCCGACCCCGCAGGCACTGTCTTCCAGCCTTCCCCTGGTCCTTCCTAGCTTACTTTGCTCCGGAGGACACCCGGCGGGGCTTGAATTCTTGCTGGAACCTGCGGGTTTCCCACATAAGAAAACCAGAAGACAGAGCTGGGTTGGAAAAACGTCCTTTACTCTCGGTGGTAAGATTCCAACTCCTGCCTCGTGGCAGGGAATGGCCCATCCCACGGGGTGTGGCCACTGCCCAGTCCAGTCACAGGGCAAGGAGAGAGACATGACATGCAACCTGACCAACCTCGTGCCTAATGGTGGGGATTTCCAGGGTTCCAGCCAACCAGGACAGACCTCCGGGGTCCCCCGGGGAGGGTCCCCAGGACGGGGAAGTGGGCGTAGGTGGGTCCCATCTCATCCATTGGCTCGTGGGAGGGGCTGGAGGCTGCTGGGGAAAATCCCTTTGGGAACAGAGGGAGAGGGGGAGGGGCCGAACCGGGGGATGGGACCATTATAAATTAATACATAATAAATAAAACAAATAAATGAACAAACTGCCACAGGGTGTCCCTCAGATGTGACATATTGGGAACGGTACTTTTGATGACTTAAACAATGACAGAGAAAGGGAGCAAGGGTACCTCCAGCAAGTTTGCAAATGACATGAAGCTGAGTGGTGCCATTGACACTCCTGATGGATGAGATACCATCCAGAAGGGCATGGTCAAGTTGAAGGAGTGGGACCATGGGAATCGCATGAGGTTCAACAAGACCAAGAGCAAGGTGCTGCACCTGGGTCAGGGCAACCTCTAGTTCCATCACAGGCTGTGGGACGAGCAGATTCTTCTGAGAAGGACTTGGGGGTGTGTTGGGCTATGTGGTTGGTTTCTTCTTGTTATCCCCCACTGCCTTTTGTACATGGTTTGCTCTTATGTCAGTCTCCTCCTCACTTTCTCCTCTTTCTGGAAAACCTCTTGTCAATCCCCCAGTTTCCTCCCCGATATGCCCCATCTGTCACCTGGTTCTCTGCCCTTGTTTCTAGAAAGATCCAAACAGGGCGTCGGGTGATGGGGTGAAGTTCCAAGGACCCTCCTCCTCCTTCCCCTGAATGGTTGTCTCAAGCTGTCATGTAATCCTCAGTCTACTCCCCTCTGTTTCCACATTGGTTGTTCGCTTTGTACCCTCCCTGCAATAAAGAGCAGTGACACAGTCCCTCTCTGGGCTTTTTGGAGCAGTCATCCCTGTCATGCCTCCAATAAACTCTGGACTGTTGACCCTCTGGATTGCCTCCTCCCTCCTTCGCTGACATCATCAGTCCTCTCCCACAGGAAGGAAAAGGTGCTTAGCCGACCCTCTGCACTCCCAGAGCGCAGAGGAGTGTCCCCTGCAGTTACCGTGTGGGAGCAGCTCGGAGTGAGCGTCACTCATTGGACACACGGCGACAGGGGTGCAGGTGGATGAGAGGATGAACATGACCCAGCAATGAGCACTTGAAACCTGGAAAGCCAGATGTGTCCTGGGCTGCATCTAAAGCAGTGTGGGCAGTAGGGCCAGGGAGGGGATTCTGCCCCTCTGCTCTGGTGAGGCCCCACCTGGGACACTGGGTCCAGCTCTGAGGTCTGCAGCACAGGAAGGACATGGACCTGTTGGAGCAAGTACAGAGGAGGGCCTAGTTACTAGAATTAACTAGGAATTCTAGTAATAATGAATTCAAAGGCTTTATGCCATAATCACAGTAAGACTTTAAGATATAGCCTATTGAAACTAAGGAAATTCACCAGATAAATATCATGTTTCATGCCTACTGTACTGTGTCTATTTGAGATACAGGGTTTCTTTTTGTTTGTTTGTTTTTGGGTGTGGGTTGTAGTTTTATAAATATTTTTTTTTTTTTTAATTTTTTTTTTTTTTTAAGCAGGCTGGATGATGTTGTTGTGAATTTGTAACTGAAACACTGTTGCAAACACACTCTTGTTTTGGCTGTTGCTGAGTACTCCTTGCCCAAAATCAAGGCTTTCCCTTTTCCTCACTTTCCTCCCTCTACCGTCCCCTCTCAGGGACTAGGCTTGACCTGGGCAGGAAGCTGGCAGGAGGGCTGACCCGAAAAGACCAAAGGGACATTTTAGGCCATGTAACATCACAGTCAGCAATGAAAGAAATAAAAGGGTAGGAGGAGGGCTTAGGAACATTTGCTGTTTTGGCTTGTGTTTCCCCAGTTAATCATTGTGTGCTATGATTTGCTAAGGCTCTGCTTTGCAGGAGGTGGCTAAGCATCTTCTAGCTCATGGGAAACAGTGAAACTGTTCTGCTTCCACATGTCATTTTCCCTCCCCTATTAAATTGTTTTAATCCATGAATATTCTTGTCTCTGTTCTGTTTTCTTCTTTTTCCAAGAGATAAGGGAGTGACTGGCTGGATGAGTAGGTATTTGCCCTACCCACCACAGGATTTTTTTATTGCACAACGTGGCTTAAGAGGTGCAAGATAACATCAGACTGATTGTAGTTTGAATTTATAGCTGTTATAACTGCTTAGCTGTTTATTGGCAGGCTCTAATGCTTGCCATGAGGCTCATTTACTTTACTGTATATTGGAGCCTGTGGCTTGCTGATGACTGTTTTTGGTTTTTTGCTGTTTGATGTTCTGCTTGTCATACTTTGCCATGCCATTTTGATAGCAATACATTCTCATGTGCCTGGGCTGGTATATGACCCTGGCAATGCTTCCATTCCTGTACTGCTATACCAGACATGAATGGTACTTCCATTCCTGTACTGCTATACCAGCTCATGAATAAACTCATGCTGGAGCAGGCACACTCTCAGAGGAACTGCAACCCATGGAGGATTCATGCTGGCACAAGTGCAATGTGTGGATGTTGTTGCAAAGGTAAGTCTATCACCTGGTCCAAAGGGAAAAGGGGTGCAGATTGTAATGGATATACAATTAACATTAGCATTTATACATGTTGTAACTGATGGCTTGAGCTGTACACTGTAAGAAGTGATATATCAGGAACAACCCAAGTGAATGGAGGACCAAACTCAGAAGGAACTGGGCAAGTGAGCTGGTGATAGCCTGAGTTATCTTTGCTCCTCAACAACACAACAAGCCTTGTAATCCATTCTGTACTCTATAGAAGGAACACCATCTATGAACAAACTCAATGGACTTTTATCATCTTTCTCCTATTTTCTCTTCATCCTAATGGAGAGGTGAGTGAGCAAGCAGCTGTCTGCATATTTGTGTATTGGCTGGGATTAACCACCACACTTACTTGCCTGTTACAAGATACATTTAAAAAAACTTCTCCCCCAGATATGTCTCACTTCTCCCTTGCAAAACCCTTGAGTTCTCCCTTTTAGAAAAAAAAATTAACTATTGGATGCTATTGGAGACAGAGACTTAGCCAAAAAAGGACCTTTCATGTGATCCAGTAGAGTGTTTTTCATTATCGATAGAGATAATGCTTCTTCTTGATATTCTTTATGTTTAGATTGAGTTACATTACTTGGTCTTGGTATCTTTTCAGCAGAAAGACAGGTTGAGTTAAAACTTAAACTAGTACTTAAGAGTTATAGTATGTGAGAATTCCTCACAGTTTATAAATTGACAGTGAATGGGTTATTTATGCAGAGACTTCAGTTTTGGCTTGAGATGTTTTAATTTGCAGTTAACGAGGGGGTAAAAACACCATCAAAGAGAAATTGCTTATGTTTGCAAATGAGCTTTATGATGATTGTGGAATGGGAATTTGAAAAAAATTGTTAAGAACCCTCCACTAAGAGTTGTACAATTTTACAGATATGTTTAAAAATGGACCTCCTTTTCTATCCTGTAGATTAAAAAGGACCAACACTGAACAACATGACTAACAGTGTTGTGGTGTGTTCCTATGTTTATTGGTTTATTCTGTATTCCCCTGTTCCTTCAAAGTTAATGGTTTGTCCCTGAAGTTCTATCCTCCCCCTAAATTGTCAATCCTGTCCAAACCCCACCCTTTGCTCCTGAACATTCTCTGTTCTCCCTCCCCTCAGACGCCAAACCTCCCCTTGTACCAACCCATTCTTCCAGAGAGTTCTGTGGCAGTCATATGTCCCTTGAAACCCCATTGGCTGATGTGACCCATTCTCTTCCCCACCTTCCCCTCATTGGTTAATCCATTGTAAGACACTGCCCCTTAGCCCTACCCAAGATGTCTCTCATTGGTTGGAGTCTCATACCCGCCCCTAAATCCCCTGGGTTTAAAAAGCCCTGCACACCCCTGATATCGCACTCTTAGTCCTTGGTTTCTCCCTGCTCCTGCTCCTCTTCCCTGACTCTTTAGAATAAAGCCTCTCCTTGGAACCCGGATTAAGAGCCTCTTCCTCATTTCTTGCCTCCGCACGACAACACGTATCCACCTACAAGTGCCATAGAGCTTTGACTCTTAGCCGCACCTGGAAAACTCTGCTTCTGGAGTGTGTCCCACTCCTTGCGCAGTGCTGTAAGGGTGACTGGGCTAGCCACTGGATTCCAGCACCGTGTCATAACACCATTAAAATCAAGCTAGCTATGGTACTAAGGACCATACATAAATGGATGGGAAATCAATGAAACTCGAATCAGCTTATCTTTCTTTTTGTTTTGTTTCTGAATAAATGATTCTTCAATTTAGAGTATGTACGGTAAGGACCTTAGCCACTCTTGAAGTATGCTCATAACTGACAGAACATACAGAATATCTTCCACACCAGAATAGAAGAAGAACAGAAAATTTTAGACAGCAAATGATAGAACATGATTGCAAGTCTTTTTTCCTTGTAAGAGTATGGCAATGTCATTTAATCCTAGTGTCTGATTCTACTGACTATCCTTCTTTTTGTCATGAAAAGGATATATACAAGGTCTAGCCAAACAATTGTATGACTATTGATTTCACATCAAATTTTCTAATATTTTTATGGCCTTTTTGTCCCTGTTTACATCAAGAAGAGAAGTTTATTTTGTGCTAATAAGTGTCTGAAATCCAAGCTTTTTGACAGACAAAGCTCAAGCTGATGTGTGCAATTGTTTTGTGCTTAAGTATGAGAGTTGTGGAGCTGAGTGGGTTTTTCAGGTGCTTCTTTATTTATATATATTACTGTTCTTAAAAGAAGATTGCTAAGTGACAGAGATTTTAGGTACATCAGGTAAAAGAATAAGCTTTACGTACTCTTGCCAAGATAATCCTTCTTTGTGGTTTTCTTGCTCAAATCTCTTGGTTGAAGAGAGAGGAATTTAGCCTTTTGGATCAAATGTAAGCATGTCTGTTGACCTGGATTTAGAAATATCTTATAACTAAAGCATAGAGTATCACACCTTAAGCTCACTCAAACAATGGTACCAGTATTCAGTGGTTCAGAATTGTGTTAAAAGGCAAGATTCAATAAATAAATAAATAAATAAAAGAACAAAAGAGGAAAAGACCTGCTGGGCATGCGGTAAATTTTCTGATTCATCTTTTAGCAAATAGGGCAGTGTTGCAATCAGTGACAGCAGAACACATGCTGGGGCAGTCATTGGAGCAGAAATTCCATGTTGGTGGATTATTTCTTTCAAATACGAAAGAAAAAATTAAGTAGTGATTGAAAATAGTAATTTTTTTTTCTAGTTGAAAAACTGATTGCATGTGAAAGCATTGATTTACTTTTAACTGTGAATCATATCTTTGGTGTGGTAAATAGTCCTAAACTCCTTTGCATAGATACACATTTAATTGAGATAAGCTTGTGGCTGCTTCTCTCATTACTCTAATTTCTCTAAGTACAGAGAAGAGTAACCTTTCAGAAAATGTGTAATATTGTGATATCTGATGACAACTACAGGAAAATAACAGAATGAGTAACAAGTAAGGCCTTAACAGAGCAATGAATCATCTGCGATAATAACTTTGAAACATGGATTATTTGCAACACCATTCCCTTGACAGATTCTATATTGTAGGTAGAAACTCTTGGTCAAAATTCTCACTGCTCTCTTTCTTGTAGTGTCTATGTCTTTTCATATTTAATTTGACAATATTTAATTGCTTTACTCTTATATGATCCATTGATATAAATGACTTGTACTGACATACTTGAAGGCTCTTTTAATAGGCACTAAACTGTCTTGTTTTTCATAATGGCTTTGTTGTGACTTTCTAATGTTTGAACATAAGAGCTATTACAGAGCTTCTGCATTTGAACATCATGTCCCTAATAGTCAGTAAGTTGACAAGCCCTTCAGCTCAAAGAAATGCTGAAGGTAATACATTCTTCCACATCATATAGGGAAATCTTTCAGTATAACAGACTACTTGAAAAAAGAGAAACTTAAATTGATTAATGATGGTACTTACTAATTATACAGTAGTTTTCCTCTTCAAGATGGAAGAGGAAAATTAATACTTCAATCATTAATTAATTTTCAACACCTTGCGACCCTCGTTTGCTCCACCATTTGCTACTTCACACTTTACTCCTATTTTCTTCCATCCCCTAATTTTCCACTGCAGGTAATGCAATCTCACTGTATTTTCCCTATATCCATTTGGTGGTTATCTATATGCACCATCTAATTCTTCAGTACACATTTTAATGCACACTCATCATTGAGCATAAACCATAAATCTGTAGAACATTTAATGTGCTGAATTTGAATGCGCATCAGATTCTAGCAAACTTACCATAAATCGATCTGAAATATTTTCAGTGGATTCTAGATTTAGCACTGCTGATTCATTAGGAGGTTGTCACATATAAAAATTGGTACTATATAAACAAGTAGACGATAATAGCTTTAGCAGTGTAAATAAATACTTACAATTAATTTCCCTTTCAGCTGGAGAACTTAAGAGTGTGAAAATATTAATAAAACTATTATGAAACGATCAGTTTGCATCATAAATATGAATTTTCATTCCGTAAAATATTAGAGAGAAACGGCCAAAATTTGTTTTAAAATTCAGTAAGTCATAAATCTATTATAGAGCCAAAATACGGGACACAGGAAGATAATGCTTTCTTTTGGGATTTTGTGATTGGCTCCAGAGAAAAGCATTGCTTGCATCATCTCTCCTGCGAAAGGGATGGAACTGAAATGCAGATACATGTGACCTCTATCTGGATTTAGAATCACAGAATGCTTTGGGCTGGAAAGGACCTAAGACATCATCTAATTACAATGCCCCTGCTGTGGTGAGGGATACATACCACTAGACCAGGCTGCCCAAATCCCCATCCAACCTGGCCTGAACACTTCCAGGGATGGAGTATTCACAGCTTCTCTAGGCAACTTATTGCAGTGCCTCACCAGCCTCAAAATAAAGAAATCCTTTTATATACCAAATATAAATTCCTCCTCTCTCAGCTTGAAACTTTTCCCCCTTGTCCCATCTCTACAGTTCTTAGTGAAGAATCCTTCTATCTGGCTTTCCTGTAGGCCCCCTTCAGAAGCTTACTACGATCTCCATTTAACCTTCTCTTCTCCAGGCTGAACCTTCCTACCTTCTTCACCTTGTCTTCAGCCTAAAGGTGCTTCAGTTCCTTTTGGGAATCCACTAAGTACAGCAATGGGCTTTCTTCCCTTTTTTGTAGGGAATGTTAGGTGTCCTTTAGGCTAAGGATCCATTTAATATAATTGACATCTCTGACAACTTGTAAGTTCTTGTTAGTGTTTCATATTTACTTGAGAATCATTATATTTGGTCATTTATAATGTTATGAATACAGTCAAAAGTAAACAGGGGTTTTTTTCAGTCTCCATTGACTTCACTTGCAAATTACATTGACTTCACTGTTATTGCCAACACTTTAAGTAGTCTGGTTGTTGTTTGTCTTCATTCCAATTTGTTTATTACAGCTATATAAAACTGTGTACTGGGCATTCTCCCCATTCCCAAAATGTGCACAGTTGCAGAAGTGTTATCAAAATCAAAGGTTTCTACTTAAGGTAACAAACTACAAGGTAGAGACACTTTATTAACTCGTGGCTTCAAAATGGGGAAAACTGATGGTTGTACTAGATGTTTGCATAAACCTTTCTGACTTTGTCTTGGAGGCATGTTGCTTACACTCACATAGACACAGAAGTTGTGTTGCTTTAAGTTTTCTGAGGCTGTTCCACATAGGTTTGCTGGCACTGAATTCTCAAAAATTGCTTAACTTTGTTCTTGAAGTCAGAGTTTTGCAATCCCTATCTAACTGTATTTACCTGATCTAGATTACATTAGTTCCATTATCTTTCATCTGCTTTGCAGTGTGTTGGTCTATAAAGCATTATTTACATTTATGATGAGAAAGACTATATGATTAGCTTTTTTGTGTTTGAATTTTTCCTTTCTTCCTGGCAAAGTGGGAAGGGTTTTGTGGTTTTGGTTTGGTTTTGCGTTTTTTTTTTCTGATTATTTTTAATCACATGTTTAATATATTTTAAGCAGCTGATTTGCTCTAACGAACCTATTGACTTGAAGTCTATAAAGATGGAAGCTTAGCCCTTTTGCATGTTTAAAAAATATAGGAAGTTCTGTTTATCAGTTATTTATAACTGAGAGGTTTTTTAAACTGCAAACAAGTGCTTTATAGCCCTATCACATCATCAGAACTGACGTAGATCCTACTCCTGTGAAGATTTCTGTAACAGAAGATTTTAATTATTCTATCAAACAGCAAAACACCCATGAGGTCTTTCTTTATATTATTAACTGAAATCTTAGGAAGTAAAAGGAAGGTTGTGCATCTTTTATTTCAGGTAGAAAGTTGTCCATTCTTGAAGTTCTTTTCCTGTACTGACACTGACAACTCCCCTGAATGAGCCTACTGAGTTAAACAAGAATCTTTTTTTTTACCTAAGGTTTCTGTACTAAGAACTGTAGCAGTGTGTGTCCAGCCCCTGATTTTTACCTGGGTTTTTCCTTTGTCAGTCCTTTTCCCCACCCCCACTGAGACCCCCGGAATCTGGGGAATTCCGTAGGGAGCGTCAAGCTATTGGCTGAATTCAAAGGAAGCCCTCCACCTCCTGAAGATATTGGGCTGTTCAGGTGTCCATTTCCCCTTACCCCTCCCTACTCCCCTACTTGGTTGGTGGGTTCCTGCCCCTTCCTTGCCCTCCTCGGCCGGGATAAAACCTGCACAGCCACGTGGCTTGGGCGGGACTCAGGAGACACTACAGGAGTGCTGGTGTAGGTGCTGGTGAGCTGTGGCTTAATGGAGAAGCTACAATAAAGATCTAGAAATACCCTCACCAGAACCTATGCCTTTTTCTTCACCATAGTCTTAAAGGGACCCTCTGGCAGGTAAGAGTGACTTCTCTGCCAGAGGTGGCTTTGAGCCCGTCACACCTGGACTCCGGACAGGTTTGGACTAGTCACACGCACCCAGGCCGCCAGGATTGCCTCTGGAGATCGAATCTCCAGCTGCCGCTCCCTGGCTCAGGTGCTGGGTGTCAGGCAAGTCCGGCTGGCTCCATCCTGGACCTTTCCACAAAGAACCAATAGTTCTGGGTCAGCAAGTAGATGTCATCTTAAATGCTTGCTACTACTTCATTTTGTGCTTCACACTGCCTTTTCTATAAAAATAAGTATTTCTCTTCCAAAATCAATTTTTTCTTATCAACATGTCCAGCTTCATCTTTAGATTAAAAACTAGTTCTGAATTTATGTACTCAGAGATTCTTGGCCTACCAGAAAACCTTACTACATAGGTGTATTGGTTTGGCATGACCTGATTTTTGGCAGCAGGGGGGCCACAAAGGTGGTGTCTGTGAAAAGCTCCTGGAAGCTTCTAGCATGTCCAGCAGAGCCACTGGTTGATGGCTCTGAAGATGGACATGCTGCTGGCCAAAACTGGGCCAATGAGAGAGGTTGGTAAAGTCTCTGTGATGACATAGTTAAGAAGAAAATCAAAACAAAGTCACAGGGTTTTGTTTCTAGTCAGAGAAGAGAACTTGTGAGGAAAAACAACATGGAGACACCAAGGTCAGTGGAGAAGGAGGGGCAGGAGGTGCTCCAGGCACCAGAGCCAAGATTCCTCTTGCAGGCTGTGGTGAGACCAGGGTGAAACATCTGTGCCCTGGCAGCCCTTGGGGATCCACGCGGGATGCAGAGATCCACCCACAGACTGTGAGGATCCATGGGGGATGCAGAGATCCACCCACAGACTGTGAGGATCCACAGGGGATGCAGAGATCCACCCACAGCCTGTGAGGATCCATGGGGGATGCAGAGATTCACCCGCTGCCAATGGTGGAGGTGCCCATGCTGGAGTGGGTGGTTGCCTGGAGGAGGCTGTGATCCAGTGGGAGACCCGGAGGAGAGAGAGGGCCCTGCTTCCAGGCTGGAGCAGCCTGGGCTCAGAGGACTGCACCTTGTGGAAAGAGAAACCCATGTTGCAGCAGTTTTGGGAGGAGTGGGTGGCCATGGGAGGGACTCACATTGCTGCAGGTGTAACTTGGCTGCTGCTCGTGAGAGTGCACCCACACTTGGCAGGCTCACAGAGAACTCTCTCCTGTGGGAGGGACCCCATGGCCTCACCGGGGAAGGACTCCTCTCCCAGAGCAGTGGAAGAAAATGTCGGTGATGAACTGAACCCCACTCCCTGTCTCCCTCTGCTGTTGGTGGGAAGGAGGGAGGGGCTGGGGTGGGGAGAAGGTATTTCAAAGGCTTATTTTACTTCTCATTATCCTCCTCTGACTCTGTTAATAATAAATTTCACTTTGCAACTTAGTGTTGAGCCTGTTTTGCCCTTGAAATATTTCTCCTGGTCCTTATCTCACTCATTAATTTTTTTCCCCCTCCTTTGCCCAGCTGTGGCAGGGGAGGGTGAGCGAGCGACTCTGGCGTTGGGCCAGTGCCAAACCACGACAACAGGAGATAGGTATGCAGCTGGAGAATGCTTGGCATGGTCTAAATAGGTCAGTTTTTTTAGCAAGAAATATGAGGAATAGAATATTCCTCATATGGACCTAGTGTAAATGATCAAGGCCATTCAGTTTTTCTACAAAAAACCCAAGAAATGTTTCCACCATTTTATTTCCTGGACCTGAAGTGCTGTCCAATGGTAATCACAATTGTTCTACCTAAAAAAAAAAAAAAAAAATTGTGATTAAGCTACAATTAAGAATCTCTTAATTATTAAATATTCTGGAAAGATTATGCAAGACTGAATAATGCTGATCTAAAGATGAATGAGATGGCATGTGATAGACATGGAAGCTAGTAAAGATGATTATAGCAGAATCATTGTCCTAGAATTGATGGGGTAAAATACAGATTAGATTAGATTTCTGTCTTATCCCTTTCTAACTGGGAAGAACAGACTGAAAGGAATGGATGAATGTTATTTTAGTAAACCGATAAGGTAATTACCCACAGGACTGTGCTGTTCTGATAGACTTGCTGATGAGCAATATTCCTATTAAATTATGTGTAAGAAAAGACTGGTTTGGTCTTTATAAAGAAGCTGCTGATTAACATAAAACATTTTGCTTTCACTGTACAAGTTTAGAATTGAATAACTTGGGGGCTAATTAGCCTATCTATATTCTGTGGTGATTTTAAGAAAGATATGCCATGTCTAAATTCTGGCCTGTGCTGTGTAATTAAGTGTAGTTGTTGTTTGGAAGAGTAACTACAGACTCCTCAGTGTCATAATTGCACCTGTTTGTAGCTCTATCAAGCCCACAGGTAGTATTTAAATGGGCAGGTTTCACTGAGGTTCTTTCTAGGAAATTGACTTAAATGAAATTGGTTATGTAGCAAAAGGGTCATGTAATGGGATAGAGCTCCTGAAAAATCTCAATTTGAACAGTCTTGAAGGAGAGAGGTATGAAGTAAGCTCTTTGTTAAAGGAGAAGCATTTGTTTAGTTGTGGGACCACTTCCATTTCAGACTTAACTGGCCTACAGCAAAAGAGGAAGGGAGAAGAAAAGATTTCTAGTTTCAAAAGGAATCCAAGAAGCTCTCTATTGTCTTTAAACTTTTTTGACTTTCTGGAAGGGAGGGCTTACAGTTATCATCTGAAGGCAATAAAAATTGTTGTGTGTATTGTCACTCAATTGTTTAAATCAGATAGTAGTTATTGATTTAGTATCAACGTGTAATTATCAAGTAATCTGAAAAATTTAAGGTCAATATCAGCAATACAACAGAACACTATCTCTAGATACTTACACAATTTTTACAACTTTCTCAACATGTTTCTTTAATCCTCAGAAATAGTAATGTTCCATTGTCAGAGAATCTGTGCATCACTGGCTCACCCACATTCTTGAACAGGCACCTCTCTTTCAACATCCCTTCTGGGAGAGGTGCTGCAGCTTAATCTGCATCCATGTAACCTTCCACAACCTGCTGACTACACAATGGTGACAGACCCCTCCACCACGTCACATAGGTCTACTTGAGGTGGGAGATCCTGTCAACCCTCTAAGTAGTGCAGGCTACACTTCTGGAAGCTACTTCATCAGGTCTAGGCAAAGGTCACAATAATGGTGAGATGTCTTCTAGCTCTGTCAAGCCCACTCTGAATGGCTGCTCTGTTACCAAGGTCTTTCCCACAGCTGCTGTTAAAATCTCACCCTTCTTTTCAAGCTCATTATTCTTTCTTAAAAGTCTTCTGATATTCCCTTGGTTATAGTGTTTAATCTTGGCTGATGGTAGCCTCATGCAAACCATGTTAAATGCTCACACTTATCAGGCTTTTGGCAAACATTTAGGGAAAATTTTGCATGGGCCATTCATATATGCTCTCCATGCTCTCATGTTGTGTCAGCTGTTACTATCCAGATGATATCTCCAAGAGGGACCTTGTGAATTCCCCATACTTAGATTCAAAAATCTTGCATGAAATTAGATGATGACCTAATTTATACAAATTGTCCTCTTTATTGGCAGGACACTGTAGTTAGAAGTAATGTGTCAGACCAAATAATGCATCTGGGAAGATCAGATATTTTGGAAACATTATTCTTCTTGGGTTTTTCCTGATTTCTTTGTGTAACATGGTTCTGCTTCCTATAAATGCTCTTCCTCTGTGAGTTTTATGCAAGGCCCACAGAGTCCACCAAACTGTTTAGTTTAAATCCAAGACACAGAAAAAAGGGATATTTTCCAAGTTCAGGGTAGGTGTGGGATTCATCAGAATTGATGCCTATCGTGATGGCTGAAAGGCTTCATTGTCACAAATGTGTAATGATCAGCCGGCTTGGCCCCAGAGGCCAAAGGAAAAGGAATGCTGCAATACACTTAAACTGAAGTAGGCTAGAAGTAGACAGAATTGAGATTTTTTCCAGAAGCCTAGACAGCTTCAGTGATAGTTCATTTTCATACATGTAAAGTCAATGGATATAAAGAAGTCTAATTTAAGTCTTTCCATGTGCTACCAGGTTCTTGCAATGTAATCTTCCCTTAAGTAATACATACTTATTCTATAACAAATTACCTCTAACAACTTAAGTGCACATGAGGAATCAAGGAATATAAATATTTCTCTTGTGCTGTTGGACTTTTTTTTTAATGGATATCACTAAGGCTAGTAAAACAAATTCATTTTCAGATAAGGATAGATGTGTGGATGTCACAGATTTTTTGGTTTCCATTGTTCTTGAAAATGGTGATTCTGATTTCTTAGGTGATAAACATTTAATGTTACAGTACCTCTAAATTAATTTTGGGTTTGGCGATATGATTAAATATGACTTTGATGAAGGCAATAATAACAAGGTCAGTTGGTCTCTGATTCAACATCAATGGTGCACATTCTGTTGGAGGGGCAAATATAAGATGAATTTTGTTAAGGTTCAGGTGATGTTATTTGTTCATTATTTTCCACCACCATGAGCAAAGACAGCGATTTATAGTGACTCAACTTGCACTTACCTGAAGAATGTCTGTGTACCCAGACATCTATGCAGCCGCAAATTGTTATGGTCAAGAAAATGTGAATGGCAGCTACTCCAGAATCTATTCAAAATCTAAATACAAGAATTTCTCCATTCAAAAAAACAATAGTCTGAACTAGGGAATGTTTTATTCATTCATGATGAATGATGACTGATGGTCAGTTGTAATTTTTTATAGTTTTTTTCAGAATCTGTAGCTGTGCACTACACTATTTAGAAACACAGTGTATGGAATTCTTGGTTACAGTTCACTGAATAAATGTACTGTTTGCTTTTCCATGTGGTGTAGTATAACTCCTGATCCTGACTCCATGACTTTGGGGCTTCTGTGGCAGATGATTTTTGTGCAATTATTAGCACAAGAAAGAAAGTTGCTTTGTTTCATCAATGCCTTATCTTAGGATCAGAATCTAATTCACTATAAACAGTTGCAGAAAGTGAAAGGCAAATACAGCTGAATCAAGTTAATTACTTTATTCACTAAGAGACCCCATTGATATATTACCACTCTTGAAAGTTGTTTTCAGAAATCAGTTTTAGTACTGCAAAGTACTTAAATTTTGTAGTTATATTAGAGAAACAGGGTAGAATTATCTTGGTTTGAAAGACAGGTG
>WEZZ01004692.1:1126-18844 GCA_013400585.1 Chloropsis cyanopogon
GTATAGGATGTATTTTAGATTAACCAGACTGTTTTATATCATACTTTCTGTTGTACAAAAATGCTACATTGTTGTTTGAAATCAGAAAATGAAACAAAAGGTGCTATAAGGCTGTGTTATCACATTATGTCTCTTGGCACATAACAAACCGTCCCTTTTCCATATCATTTGTGTCTTTTGTTGGTTTATTTTGTAATACACAATTTAGGACACCGAACATGTAGAATATACTAAGCTGCTGATAAAAGGGTTTGCTCTTGTATGTGTAAGGTAGGACACATTCAGATATTATAAAGCCAGAAAAAAATTGTTTCTTCAGCTTCTTGTAATGCACACCATAACACACAATTGAATTAATTCTCATTCGATGCAAGACATACTTTTGTGAAGCACTGAGTTTTCACTACTCAGTCACTCACTGTATCACTTCAGAAAGCTGTTCTGGTGGTAATTACGCTTTTGAGCAAAACAAACAAACAAGCAAAACCAGAGCAAATGTCCTGTGTCTGCATTTATCTTCCTTCATATTTCAGCCACCAGAAGTTACATGTTTTCTGAATAACTGTAGAAGTATTTAAGGTATTTATTCACTAAACAGGTATTTTTGGACTCTTAAACCACCCCTTATCTTTCTCTTAGTTAAACTAGCTCTTGTTTAACTAAAGATTATGTACAAAATCTCAACCCAAGCTGTGTTTCTGAACAGACCTACTCCTGAAAGTATATGTATGAAATATTCAGAGACATTGGCCCTGGCTACATCCAATCTGGCATCTTCCTCACTAACCTGAGCCGTCTAACAGCAACACCTACCTTGAAATAATTCATATGCTCAAAATACATGAAGATTATATGACCTCACTATTTCTCAATAGGTTTGGATATCAGATGCACATTATACTGTATAACACTATAATTATACTGAGCTCCCTAACATTTCTGTCATTTGCACTTTTTTAACTAAACAAGTAAAATTTTTAAGATATATATCAAAAAAGTCTCATATCACCCATACTATGCCATTTGTTTTCTAGTTTAGTTCTTATTACAAGTCCTTTAACATCCTGTCAAAAGTTTTATTTTTTTCCACTCAATGTAGCATCATTTCTCCATTTAAGAACTGAGACTGAAATATGTAGCTAGCCACTGTCAAACAGACATTTACTGCAGTCTTTTTATGTCCCTGTTCTTTCTCATAATTGTTCTCAGTCTTGTGAAACCAATGGTTTTAAACAGCAAATGTGTGCCGGTGTGTGAGCAAGTTCATGTGAAGAATAAATATGCACATTTTCTCTCTCCCCAGATATGAAATGTGAGCAAGTCATGATCATTCAAACTTAATAACTTTTCACCTCTCTGATCTCTTCCTCTGTCTCTGCCAAGAGAGTGGCTAATGTTTTTTCTTATTGGAGAAAGTGTGTTCAGTAATATTTAGGAGTGCTACTATCAGTACATCCTCTTCAGTGGCTATAAGAGTCAGCTAAAGCCAAAGAAAGTGTTGGGGTGTGTGAGTTTTGGATTTACTTGGTTTGTTTCATTGTACCCCCTCTGCTATCTCAAAAATGTTTTTTCCCTTTTGGAAAGTTCTATCCCCTCCCCAGTCTGAGTTGTCAATCCCTTTTCCCCTCCTTCCCTTTACCCATCAATCATCCTAAACCCTTCCTTAGATGCTGGAAAGTTCTTCTAGCCTTGGACTGTGATAGGGCCTCCCACGATAAACCCTCCTTCCCCTCTCCCTGACTGGGAGAGATCCCTGTCTATCCTCCCCTACCCGCCTCCCTGCTGTTTCCTCATTGGTTCAGGGCTGTGACGCCCATTGAGTTTAAAACTGCCTGCAAGCTGCTCCTCGGGGCTCTTGCTCCGAGCAGTCTGTCAGTGTGTCAGAACCTGCTGTTGCTCCCCGGCTGGGGAGAGAATAAACTGCTGCAGACCCTTGAGCAAGAGTCGCTTCTCTCCTTTCCCATCGCTGCCCAGACATCTCCAGGGAGGTTCTCGGTGCACCCACTGAAGGCGCAGGTCCGCTTTCAGCTTGGAAGTCTTTGCTGACTGTCGTGGACCAGTGCCCCCCTGCTGTCCGCCGCTCGCCCCCGCTAGCCAGGGCTTGGAGCGCCTGGTCTTACTCCCAAAGGCCAGGTGGTGGACGGCAGCAAGAAAGTATCTTCAGTTCAGCTGTGACTGTTCTCTGCATTTCATCTTAAACAAGCAATATTGTAATGAAATGTGTCAATTAATGTGGTCAAGATAATCAAAGAATGGGACAAAGAGGTAAAAGGAAGGACAGTAAGAGCTATCGAGTCTGCCTCACTTTCTATGCCCGGTAGGAAGTTGGAACAAATCCTGCTAGAAGACACGTCTAAATGCATGAAGGACAGGGAGGTGATTAGAGACAGTGAGCAAGGCTTCAACAAGGACAAATCATAGCTGACTAATTTAGTGGCCTTCTACAGTGGAGTGACTGCACCAACAGACAAGGAAACAGCTATGGATGTTATCCACCTTGACTTCTGATACAGGGTCCCACAGCATTCTGGACAACAAATTGGAGAGAAATGCATTTGACGGATGATTATCTGGATAAGGAATTGGCTGGATGGATGCACACAAAGAATTATAGTCAATGGCTCAATATCCAAGTGGAAATCAATAACCAGTAGTGTTCTTCACAGGTATGTACTGGGACAAATACTATTTAATACCTTCATCAATGACATAAGAAATGGGATTGAGTGCACCCTTAGCAAGTTTGAAGGCAACATCAAGCTGAATGATGAAGCTGATTACCTAGAGGGAAAGGATATCATCCAGAAAGATCTTGACAGGTTTAAAGAGTGATCCCATGTGAACTCCATGAGTTTCAATAAAGCCAAGTGCAAAGACCTTCATCTGGGTCAGGGCAATCTCCAGTACCAATACAGGCTGAGGAAAAAAATTGAGAGCAGGCCTGCAGAGAAGGACTTGGTGTGTTGGTGAATGAAAGATTAGATAAGACCTAACAATGCACACTCACAGTCAGAAAGCCAACCATACCCTGGGCTGCATCAAAAGCAGCGTGGCCAGCAGGGTGAGGGAGCTGATTCTCCTCCTCTACTCTGCACTTGTGAAACCACATCTGGAGTACTGCATTTACATCTGGGGCCCACAGCAAAGTAAAGACATGGACTGTCAGACTGGGTCCAGAAGCTGACCCAAAAATGGTCAGAACTCTGGAACCCTTCTTCCACGAGGAAAGGCTGGCAAAAGTGAAGTTTTTCAATCTGAAGAAGACAAGGCTCGCTAAGACTCTGTTGCAGCCTTTAAATTTGTGCAGGGGTTTCAAAAAAAGAAAGAGAAAGAATTTTTTAGCCTCTTACCAAGGCCTGCTGTGACTGGACAAAAGACATTGGGTTTAAAATGAAGGACAATAACTTTACAATGAACATAAAGAATACATTTTTTTTAGGACGAGGGTGATGTTGCACGGGAACAGGTTTCCTAGAGAAGGTGCGGATGCCCCATCATTGAAGGGGTTCAAGGCCAAATTGGATGGTGCTTGGAACAATCTGGTCCAGTGAAATGTGCCCCTGCTTACTGCAGTGCAGCTTGGACTAGATGATTTTCAAATGTCTCTTTCAACCCAAGCTATTTTATGATTTTGTGAAGATACCTTCACAGCATTAATTATGTATTGGTATACCAGCCTTTGCCAGTCTCTGTCTGTCTATAGAAAACCATTCATTTTTTTTTAGATAAATAGGTATGCAAGTCATACACACTGCCTTTTGAACTTCATTCAGAATAAACCTATTCTTCAAATAAATACATTTCCATGTGTTAAAACATTGGTGTAAAACAAAACAAATATTCTTTTTCTTCAGGCAGAGAAATATTGGATTTTTTCCTTCAGTCATATCTCCACTTTAGAAAAAAAAAGTGTTTTATAGAAACGTGGTACATTGCTACTGTAAAAATGGAGTCAGTTTTAACATAAACCTCAGGAATAACATCACTACCCTATTGTGAAATTATTGCTAACTTGAAGCAAATTTCTAATGTCCAATGATTCTGATCACTAGCAAGCTGCTGTTTGTATTTCCATTGAATTGTCTTTCTACTTCAAAACTAAGTAATTAAAGTGATTTATCTTCCATGGTACATTGCTACTGTAAAAATGGAGTCAGTTTTAACATAAACCTCAGGAATAACATCACTACCCTATTGTGAAATTATTGCTAACTTGAAGCAAATTTCTAATGTCCAATGATTCTGATCACTAGCAAGCTGCTGTTTGTATTTCCATTGAATTGTCTTTCTACTTCAAAACTAAGTAATTAAAGTGATTTATTTTCCAGTATATTTCAGGACATGCTTAATTAACAGATTTATCAGGGTGAGATTTTACAGTCTCATTGGACACATTGAACAAGACCATCAGGGCAAGTCAGTGATGGTGTAAAGTAATTTCCAAAGAACTTTATCAACACACCAGCGGAGGTTTGGCCCTTGTGTATTGTTATCAGCAGGTCCCAACTCTCCAAGAGCTCTTTTAATAACCTAAAAAGTTAAGGATTACTACTGATATAGAATTGACTCTTAGATACACCTGGGTCTTTCATGGAACTATGTTTGATCCATCTAGATAGGACTGGTTTGAATTGCTTATACATGGGTGAGATTATATGGTCTCACATTTTACCGACTTCTCTGGATTCATAGTTTGTTAGACTAGAAGCAAAAAGGTTGGTGGTTGCTCCTCAGATTCTGTAATTTCCAGGAAAGTGTTAGTAGGACAGATTGCACCAGTTAGTAGTACAGGTACACCATTCTCAGATGGGATTACTCCGAAAATATTGTCCAGTTCTGAATTTCTTTTCCCGTCTCCAGAGACATGTGTAAAGGAAGATTTGGGGGTTTTTATCTAGTTCAAACCAAAATAATTCTCAACATCCTTACTCCCATGGTTTGCTTAGGGATGTCCTGGGAAGAGTGAGCACAATTTTGTTCAATTGTGAGATGGATAAAATGGATGAAATTTATTTCCTCTTGGTACAACTTGACATCAAGGAATTTTGGAGACTTTAGATGTAAAATTCCTCCCCAGATATTATAAACTTCTACAACAAAGTTTGTGAGTATCGTGATTCAAAGCAGTATCCAAAACATAATGTTGAAACAAACTTCAAAGCCTTTTCAAATTCTCTACAATATGGTTAACTGAAAATGGAAATGAAGGCACACACATGCTGGACATAGGAGCCTTGAATTTCAGTTATGATTTCCTTTGTTTTATTTTGGTTTTAGAGGTTCTGTGTTGTGTGTGTGCTTTGTTTGCTTTTTATTCATCACAGATAAAAAGACTGTGTTATTTCTAAAAGCACCAAAATTAAGAATCCTTCTGTAACTGTCAGGGAAGAAAAAAAAAACAAAACCAAAAAACCACAAAACATATTTTGCAAGACTTTCTTCTTGACATTTTCATAAAAATTTCAAGTAAGTGCAAAGTCGTTTAGATGGTTATTCAAATGGAACTAATTTTTAGATGATACAATATTTGACTACCACTAATTAGGGCAGCATTTTCTTTTAAACTTTAAGAAAAATTTTAAAATAATATAGATTACTCAAGAGAAGTTAGTACTGAACTTTTTCCCTTGTTTGAACATCAGTGTGGCTAATAATGTATTTACAATACAATGAATTAATCACAGCATCATAGAATGTCTTGGGTCGGAAAGGACATTAAAGTTCATCTAGTTCCAACCTTCCAATTTACATTACATTTGTCCATAACTTATATGCATTTGCAATACATATTTCCTGATACTTCAGTTTCCTCTAAAACTCCAATAAATATTTTACTGGGAAGTAAAAACATATTTTATATAAAATGTAATGAAAAAACCTGGTTTTAGAAACAGACCTATTTTTATATTTTCCTTTTGAAATAATTATTTGAAATATATGAAAAAATCAACATCAGGGAACACAAAAAAATGAGAATCCTTACTCCATGGAATTTTTGCCACTTGTTTCTATTCTAAAAAATTATGAAAACCGGAAGTTTCCCAAAATTTTCTCTGAAGCATCTGATTACATTTCTTCCTGTAAAGGCTAATTCAGCTATTTAGGAACCTAAATTTGGTTGTTTAGTTGTCTGCTGGAACTTAAGCAAAAATTATTTTAGGTTCATTTATCATTTAACTCTTCTTCAATGAACTGTTGTTTCCTCAGCTGTTCTCCCAGGAAATCTAAGGCACATAATTCTCCCATGACTTTGACACATCATGTCAGTTGAGCACAAGGGAAGAAGGAGACACCTGCCAAATGATGTGGACAGAGCTGCAATAGAGAGATGAACCACCCAAACCACAAGTGACCAGCAATTCAGCCAAGAAGAAATTGTCTGTGAACTCACAGGGGATGTTGCAATTTGGTTTAAGAAAAGAAAACAGTTTTGTTTCAGTCTAAACATTCTCTAATGCAATATTTTAGTTTTTCAAAGAATAATTTGGGAAAAATCATTACTTGCCTAAGGTAATTCTGAACTCTGAGCAAAATGTAGTCTCTTTAGGCAATATTGGATAAAAAAATTCCCATATCATTTTTAGCCAATTTAAAATAGATTTTAAAAAATAATAGATTAATCAAGATTTTTCTTTTGCCATTTGATATTTTTCAGTTGGCTGACAGAGAGTACTGTCAGCATTTACTTACTCACAGGCGTAGGCTAGAGGCACTACACTTTATTTTTTTGAGGATAGATTTCCAAGGCTCGTATTTTAGTTTCCTTTACTTTCACAGTGTAAGAGTAGTGCTTAAAAAAACCTCCTCTAAACTGCAGGACCTGTGTAAGAATTTTGAACAAGAAACCCAATAGTTTTATACCTGTAAGGAAAACAGTGATCACAGGGTACTACATGAAAGGCATCTGTCATTGAAAAGCTGAAACAAGATATCTTACATGTGTCTCTGTGTACATGTGGGAAGGAGAGGACACAGTGTGTATCAGCAAATGTGTAGTTAATTAATGGATGATGATAATACAAGAGAAAAAACACATATTACTTAATACCCTCAGGCTTACATGAAGCCCAATAGATGCAGATTCCATGAGGTAAACAGAAAAAAATTAGTGTGCATGAAGTAATAATTGAAAGCTGCAATCATGTGAGCATATTGGTTTTAATTATTCATTGCCAGAAAACCTGTAAATAAAACACCCGCTAATCTTTAATCTGACAAACCCTCAGGCCCATAAAACCTATTGAAGATGTAGAGAGATTACTAGTGGGGGATGGAATCAAGGAGGATGTATAAATTGTCCTCAATGTTTATTAGCAGTATAAATTGTGTACGCATTCCATAAGTTAGCCTAAATAATTTAATTTCATTTAGCTGGTACTGCTGCATTTTTTAAAGTGATACAGAACAGTAATAAAAGACATTCCAAACTATTAAAAGACTTCAATAATAATTTCTCTACCTTTGTTGTCTTCATCAGTTATCTTTCTGTGGAAGAAATTGGACGGACACTTAGTCTGAAATCATCCTTAAGAGAGATCCCACATAACAGATCTTATAATTTTTAACAAAAATTACAATCTCAGTAATTGACATCATGACAAAACTTACCTTCCCAAATGAACATCCCAAACCCATAGAGAATAATAACAATGAAGCAAATGAATAAGTAAATATGGAAGAGAAAAAATAAAGAAACAAAAAATCACCCTGAAGTTTTTAAAGAGGTTTTTGTATACAGTTGAAAAATTTTAGGTTTTGTTTTGCTCCCCATTCAGATATTTTTCACAGCTCACATGACAAAGCAGATTTAAGTTATCTTAATATTTCATTCAATTTCATTCAATCTGAAGATGAAGCATGGAGATATCTATAGCCCTGAATATTACAAGAGGGAATTTACTATATTTGAAACAAATCCATTGAGAAAATTTATATGAAATGTTGCCTATCTTTATCAAGCGGTGGACGAGGCCCATTCTGCTCTAAATGCCAGGTTGCTGCATGATTCCCCAAGCTATTTCCATGTGAGTCTGATCAGTATGAAAATTTAAACAAAGTCCTATGTTTTTGCAAAGTGTTACAGAAAAACTTTAGCTCTAAGGGCTAATACATCTCCCACCAAATTGTGATCAGCCCCACTTAACAGCCTTTCTGCCTGTTAGTGCTTCCGGAGAAGAAAATAATAGGAATGAGGATCTGCCTGGGTATCTAATCCTGCGGGGACCTGAATAAATCTCTTTAGCGTCTTTCAAGTCTTCAGAGGCTGGCAATCATTAGCATACAAATAATTATAGAACCAATATCGTCTTAGGCTTTAAAAAGTTCATTTACCTTAGTCTGTCATGCAGTACTTCAGGTGTTACACTCTATTCACTGGAGTCAGCAAAATGTATTACTTACATGGCTTGTATTTGTCATTCTGCAGAATATAGATTAGGAAAACAGATGTGCAAAGCCTGGGAGAAGTCTGGCTGTGCTGAATTTTACCATGAGGAGAAAGAAATCTGCATCTTGCTATGATTAAACTCAGCAGGAAGAGTCACAATAAATTGTGTTAAATCAAGCATGACCTTACAAAGTCTTAATACAGATCAAACAAATTTAGAAATGATTTTTCATGGTTAGGCATACAAAATACAGAATGGACAGAAATGCAGGAAGAAAAACAAAAAACTAAACTACAATGACCCATATATGGTGTCATTATTTGATATTACTAAACTTGTATTAACCAAGTAGTATATTAAACTCATTCTGTTTGTTTCTATAAACAATTCTAGGGATTTTCCCCTGTCAAGTCCATGGCACTGGAAAAATTTAAATCTGTTATTTTTTACAGCCTGGAGACATGCCTAACTTCTCAGTTAAGCAATAAAACTAGAAACAAAAAGGTAGAGAAGGTGTGAAAGGGCACAAATACTGCATTTTTCTCTAACATTGGTTGCTGGCATTGCAGTATTCCTGTTTGTTCATGACAGATTGCTGCTCTAGGTCTGGAAGATAAAGAACATGCATCCTGGCACACCTCACCTGTGATGTAGACACCCAGGCATGCAGCGCGGAGAGGAAAAAAATAGGCGGGCATACCCAGCAGTCAATTTTCAAACTCCTGAAATTTTATTGAAAGCAAAAGTGTTAGTTTCTGAATCTAAATTGGCACCAAAACCAATGTAAGGAAGAAGAATGGAATGGAATTAGAGAATGGAATAGAATTCCAAGGAATAGAATTTAAAAACTATGTCTTGAAATTTCTTAGAATAGTAATGATTTGGGATGTCTTTCAATTTAGTGATCATTCTAACAGAGGATTTTACTTGATGTGTTGCAGAAAAAAAAAAAGACTTAAGGTCTGACCATATATACAGCATATTATTAGTTGTGTTTTCTCTTTTGCTGACCCTACTCGATAAAAAACACAGAGGAATACAATCAAATCTCACTTAAAGGAAAAACCGGGCGTTAGCGTGCAAACTATCTCAGTGTCGTAGTTTGACATGAGAGGAATTTTAGGGAAGTGATGCAAAGCTTCCAGCCACTAGGAAGGTAGACACGTTAAAGACGAAACACCCGGGAACTGTCTCTTTTTCCTTCTGGTCAGCAGCAGGTAACCAGGCGGCCCTGCCACACGGGCTGGGCCCCTTTCCCAGGCCGCCTGCCGCCTCCCGCATGGGCTGCCGGGCAGGGAGAGGGGAGGTGCCGTGGGGTCCAGCTGAGCCAGCCTTGCTAACATCTGGCTGCTTGCCACCCAGCCTGGGGCCTGGCCGAGCCCGCCGGCCTCTGGGACCAGCCTCGGCTTGGCACCGGGATTTTACTCCTGTGGGAGTTGTCCTCAACCATCGGGCAGGGAGAAGGAGAGGCCACCCGCGCCCCCTCTCCCCACCCCCTCACCCCCGGGGTGCTGCTCATGAGTCCTGGCGGATTCCATCCGAGCTGCCTCCTTCCCCAGCTGCAGCTCCTGCCGTCTGTAGCACCCAGCCCGAGCGGGGTCAGGGTGACCATTTGCAAGCCCCAGGTGAGATGTTAAGCCTTTCAGTGCTTCAATCCTCCCTGGAGAGAAAAGAACAAGATGCAAGCATGCATGGAACAACATGAAGACATCATAGGCAGTGAGGAAGTTAAGTCCCAGATGGGAGGGTTGAGGAGATGCCTTGATTTTGGAGCTGAAATCCTCTTGTGAGCTATGGAGAAAAGACTCTTTTTTTTGTCCCGTAATGCATGAAACTATGGAGAGATGAAAGGTTCAAATTGATATCGAGTAAAGGCCTCCATGTTGAAGTAAGCAGATGTTAAAGTAGCTGTGATCTCATGAGAAGTTTGAACAGAGAAAGAGAGTAGTCCTGTGCTCCCCAGGAGAAGATCCTTGTTCCCAGGGATCAAGATGATTTTAGAAATAGATATTGAGAATGTTTGCCTTTGAACAGCTCATTTTTAAAACAGTACCCCATAAGTTGACATGGCCCATAGACAAGCTGTGGGAAGGCTTGTGGAAAATGGGAAGGGTTTCACGCTGGCAGATTTCCCTGGGTGGCTGCTGGTCCTGGAAATTGAGAGCCACGAGAGAACTGGTTTCTTCCTCTTGTGGAGAAGCCTCCATGACATTAACAGGAGGGACTCCTCTCCCTAAGTGAACTAAAGAAAGACTATTTTAGAGGTGGTAAACTGACTAGAAATTTTAGGTTTTGTTTCTTTACATTGTCAGTGGGAAAGAAAGGCTGTGGGGCAAGGAGAAGTTCTGAATGGTTTGTTTTGATTCCTTTTTTCTTTTCCCTGTTAGCTACTGTTAATAAANATTGAGAATGTTTGCCTTTGAACAGCTCATTTTTAAAACAGTACCCCATAAGTTGACATGGCCCATAGACAAGCTGTGGGAAGGCTTGTGGAAAATGGGAAGGGTTTCACGCTGGCAGATTTCCCTGGGTGGCTGCTGGTCCTGGAAATTGAGAGCCACGAGAGAACTGGTTTCTTCCTCTTGTGGAGAAGCCTCCATGACATTAACAGGAGGGACTCCTCTCCCTAAGTGAACTAAAGAAAGACTATTTTAGAGGTGGTAAACTGACTAGAAATTTTAGGTTTTGTTTCTTTACATTGTCAGTGGGAAAGAAAGGCTGTGGGGCAAGGAGAAGTTCTGAATGGTTTGTTTTGATTCCTTTTTTCTTTTCCCTGTTAGCTACTGTTAATAAAATTCTCTTTATTTCCTTTTAAGATTTTGAGCCCGTTTTGCCTTTTTCCTAATCCTATCTCACAGCAGGAAGTGCCTTGGGGAGTGGCCAGTACCCTAACCCACCAGACTAATCGGTGCATTGACCAGGAAAGTCTTAAAACTGGGCAAATCTCAAATTGGTGAACCAAAACCACTACACTCATGTGTTTTATTGATGTGGGGTGCTGAGTGCTTACAAACCTACAAAACAGAATCCAGAGGATTAGATTTGGTCTGGACTTTGCAAACATTTATCAACATTTCTCATGTTGGAAGTCCTGTTCCCATTGCTGGACTGTATAAATATCACCATTTACACCTATGTCACTTAGGGTTAACTGAACTGTCAAAAGAGATGTGGGTCTTCAGGTGTGGAATTGTATTTATTTAAATCTCTGCCACAGTCATTTTATTTTCTGTGTTGTTTATAAAGTAATTTTTTTTTTTTGCTTACTTATTTGGTACTTACAATATGTACATGAAATATTGTCTTGCTTTGGAAAAAAGTATTTACTGACTATATTGTATTGCAATTTTCATTGAAATTCTTAAGCTATATTTAAATCCTAGGACTTTTCATATGCCCCACTGAGAAAGCTTGTCTTTCTGAGTAGTGGCATTAAGCAGACAAACCGAGGGACAGCATATGAGGCTACTTCACATCACCTCTGCAAATATGTTAGAGTCTTGTGTCTCTGTAATTTTGAAAAAATACCATGGTATTACAGCTCTGCTGGAAATCATGAATGTAAATTACTTTATATATAAAAAAGGCAATATATTATTTAGTATGTTTTCAAACAGCTTTTGTCAAAGTAGAGAACATTAATAAACATCAAGGAATTCAAAGTGGTGGTGATAGGAGAATGCAGAGAAGACTTATGCCTACAGCTGAAATAAAATTTTATTTCTCCTCAGCTAACCAGTCTGCCAATGAAATGTCAGAACATTGATGCCTCCCCAGTTGATAGCAAATGCGGAAAACTAGTTTGAATTATAGCACAGAAAAAACAGGGATTATAGTCCTAAAATTATTTACAAGAAGACCCTTTTCCTAATTCTGGGTTTATCCAGGTGTTCTGTAGAGGTAAACTGTTGCAGCACATGTTCCTCATACTGCACAAAAAAAAACAAAAAAAAACAAAAAAAAAAAAAAAAAAAAAAAAAAAAAAAAAAAAAAAAAAAAAAAAAAAAAAAACCAAAGAAAAACAAATTAAAAAAATTATAATTAAGGATCTTGCCTTCAGTTCCTAATTTACCAATGCAAACCATGCTCTAGCTTCAAATTTGGTGGAAAATTTATTGCTGTCTTTGACATTTGTCTTAATGCTTGTCTTTGTAAATGTAATATATCAATAAACAAGTGTTAAGTGTTAATAAACAAGTGGGCAAACCCTCTGCAATCTGCTTATACATGATTTCTTTTCCCTCCTCTGCAGCACCCCACCTCTACGAATCTCTTCACTTCATAGTTTCTGCATTCTGAATCCAAAATTCCACTTTCCTCCATGGCCTCACAAGCAAATCCCTGACCCTTCACATAAGTGTCTTCTCCTTTCTGGTGCAAGGGCTTTGCAAGCTCTCACCCATCATAAATGTCAGTTTAAATTGACCTTCTTCAACTTGCTTTTCAAACCAGTCACCTTGTGAGACTCTCAACCTCTGACACCATGACCTTCTAGCACACCAAACTGCAGCTTCAGCTCTTCTTCAGGGTTTGAAGTCCTCTCATTTGGTCGCTTCTTTTTTTCAGAAGAAATACAAAACTACAGCAGGACCCAACAGAGTCAGAAAATCAACTCAAAAACTGTTTTGGGGGGACTGGAGAGATTTTCTAAGTCACAGCTGTGCAATATAAGCGGTTTTTTTTTGTAAATGTGAGTAATCAAAAGTCAGACCTATATTTTTGCTCTTCCTTTCCAGCTACCTCGTCACTGTCAGTTTTTATAAATATCTATCTTACAGTTCCCAATTTTTTTGACTAGTCTTTTTGAACTCTCTTACCAGCCTGCTACTCTGTAATTGCCATTAGCATAAGAGCAGCCAGGCTGCCCAAAGCCATGGCATGAACCTGCCCACCTGCACAAGCAAGGTGGTGAGCAGTGCCCGTGCCAATCTACTCCAGTAGTTCATGTTTTCCTGAGGAAGATCTTTGGTGGCTGCTGGCAGTGCACCATCCAGGACTGCTGTGGTAAGTAAAAGAGTACGGCTCAACACTGTGACAAGTCCATTGCCTCTGCCACCAGAATCACCTGACTTGGGAAACAAAACCGTGGAGTTGTCATAAGCAGAAGCATTGCAGGTATCCAGATTTAGCACAACTGGTACGTGTATTATATTGGGTGGGTAATTTGTAAAATCTCCTTTAAAAAAAAATTACATATATGTGACTCTGCCAGCCCACAATCTGTAGATGTTCTCAGATTCTGCCTGAAAAGCCATGGAACCACATTGTAAAAGGAGATGGTTGTGCTGGTTTTTGCATGAAGAGTAAAAGGGCAAATGTCCTAAGGGAAAATATGTCCTAGCCATGCGTGTGCTGGGCAGCTTGGCTTATCAAATGGATGGGTTTGCTCCCTTCAGACTGATCACTGCCTTGCTATTGCCCTGGCTGGGAGTCAGGTCACATCGTCCAAGCCACGCATGAGGGAACGCTGGGTCTGTGCAGCATTTAGGGAAAAAGCTGTTTCCCTACGAAGAGGATCCACATGCACCAGTGCGGGAAATGGATTTGTAGACAGTTCTCAGGGCCTGACAGAAGGCCCACACAGTATCCATCCGTATGCAAACTTTGAGACAAGAAATGCTGACTTAGAAATGCCATGGAATAGGACAGACATTGTTAAGAGAGAAATGGAGCTAGAAAAAAAGTTTCAAAAGATGGCCTTGCAAATAAGACTAGATACTTTGGAGAAATAGAACTATGAAAGATGCATTGTAGTGAGACCCACGAGGGGTAGTTTAAGATGATTGGCTTTAAGGCATCTACAGGATGGCGTGGGAAAAAGCTGATAGGCCAAGAAACTCTTATAGTGTATTGTAATTAGGAAATAGCTCGCTTCTGATTGTGATGGTGTGAACTGTAACATTCGTATTGTCTCACCCTTCTCATGAAAATGGAATAAAGGCTTTCAAAACACCTCTCAGTTGCCCTGTCTCTGGGTCAGGAAAAGGGTATGGTCCGACACACCAGGATGAAGGATGAAGTCTTCACATACTGTGTCTTTACAGATATGCAAAGTCCTGCAACAATAATGAAAATGCTTGAGTAACATCAGTACTAAAAAAGAAGTTTCCTTGGTACTTTTTACTGCCATCTGGGACAAAGGTCTTGGGATAAAATGGCTGTCTTTGCTTCGAAGAAAAAGTTCCCATTCTTGTGATAGTTCTGAAAACAAGAAGTCTGATTAGGAGACCGCTTCCTTCAATAAATAAATGCCTCAGTGTCTGAATGCTCACTTGGCAAGAAAGACAGAGAATTGTTGCTAAGTTTGCATAATACATATATAATATATTGCATTATAAATTGGAAATCCATAGAGGTGTTTTGTTTATTTGAACTTACAACATTTCAGAAATACAAACAACCCTTATGACAGGAAACTCAACTGTTCAGAATTCTCTAGGACAACATAAACTTCTCTAAATAGTAGTTGAGATATCTATCTATTGACAGATTATTTTTCCCCTTCTTCCTATTTTCACAGCATAAAACACTGACAGAAGAAGGCTTCACTAATAGGAAGGTAAATATGTTTTAGTCCAAGATGCAGTAGCCTTACATGAAAGATAATTTTGCATTCGACAGCTATATAATGACTACTCTAAATCACTGTTGGACCTAAAATGAAATGTCCCACTTTGTCTCTGGTCTCCTGTGAATTCATTCAGACAACAAAATGGTACTTAGAGAATGTTCCAATGGCTTCTAATATATGTTGAGCCTTCAGGTACTCACTGTTCGGGACAAAAAACCCAACCAAACCAAAAGCTTTAAAACAGTATTGCAAGCAAGGTGCAATGCAGTGCTTCCTTCTGTTTAGTCTTCCAAATGTGTAAGTGATACTATAATTTCCAAAGTAATTGACACTCATTATAATGGCTTTTAATATTGTGGACTTTGGTAGTACAGAAAATACTTAGCTATAACTAATAAATTAATGGGAAATGTGTTAATTATTTTTTTAAAAATCAAAAAAATTGAATTGCTTTGGCGATCAGAGCAAAAGAATCACAGCATATTTAGATCTTCTATTATAGTAGGTCAATTTTAATAAAATATTAAAATATTTTGAGGTATTTTACATTTTACATTTAAGCCTGATGGTATAAAAAATATGAAATAAAATGTACCTTAGTGAAGATGGAAACCTGTAAAAGGCAGCTTCATAAAATACAGTATTATTTAAATATTTTTATATTAAAGTCCTGCCAATCTTTGCTGTCCAAGTAAAACCAACACCAAATATGTCTGCCTAAACAGGCTAATGCAGGTAGTAAATATTTTCCCTGAGTGCAAAAATGGTCAAGCAATCCATAACTTCTTCCTCATTTGGGAAGTACTTTTGATTCGTAGAAAAATGATCTCATAATCTAGCAGGATTTTCCTGTGTGAAGAAGGGTAATGACAAACCCAGTGCAGAAATATGCTAGATGCTGTGGGGGAAATTTCAAGAATGTGCAACTTGCCTTCAGACTACCACCCCTGCAGAAATCCACAGAGCAGCTCTGGGAGATCTGTTAGTTTTCAGAGCTGCGTCACCTTGACCTTCCTTCCTAAATCTGAGGTGCAGTCTGGCAGAGCAAGGAGAATTAGTTCACTTTCTCTTTACAGAACACTTTTTTTTCAGTCTTTGTGGGAATAGAAATACTTATTAAATTTCACTGAATGAGAATAAGCAGGAACATTCTGAAAAAGAGCGTAGAGTTTGCCCTCCTTGTAACAGAAGTCATTCCTAAAGCCAAAATGGCAGTAAAGAAAAAAAGAAGGAAAAGAAAAAAAAGTACCCTCTTCTATTGTTGTTTTTGGAAACCTCCTGGATAAATTTTTATAGTATTTCCCTTATGTCTATAAAAATAAGGCTTTTTACCTTATATGTGCTCTTCTGCTATCAAATCCCCTATTTATCATCTGACTTCCTAGACAGTACCAATTCTGCAAGCTAGTAGTCTTAGGGTTTCTTTACTGTTCGCTATGAAATTTGTTTTTCCTTTTTATTTGTCCAGAAAAAGCTAAGTCAACAATTCATTTTCACTGTTCATTTCCAATACCTTGTGCAAATTCATGCATGGACAGGGGGATTGGTCCCCTACTATGGACAACCCAAGTAAGATCTTATTTATGCAGAAATTCATTTTCAAGCAGGATGAAAGTCAACTAGTGACTCAGGGGAACAACAAGTAAGAGGAGATGTTTTGATGATGAAGTACCACTGAAAAGTTTGGAAGAGTTACAGTTGTTGGATTAGGCAAGAAAGGGGCAACAGAAGACTGCTGCAAAGTTAATAGTCTTTTGTCTTTATCCACCAGTAACAGGGAAAGAAAGCTAAACCAGGAAACAAAATATATGTCAGGAAAAATGGTTTCACTGCAAGGACAAAGGCCTGGATTGGCTTGCCAAGGGAGTTGGTGGGCGTGATCTCAGAAACCATTAACAGAACATAGGAGCTAATATGGAAATAACTCAGCTAGGGCTGAGTAGTCTATGTGAGGTCCTTGTCAGCTTGATTTAAAGGGAAAAAATGTCTGGCTGTACTATTTTCTTAATCTACTTCATTGAATTGGCTCCATACTGGTGGAGCCATATGCTCTCATTGCCTTCCTTGGGTGAAAACGAAGATCAAAACCAAATCAAGTTCAATAATGTATAGATAAAAGAGGACTGGGTTTGCTGCCCCATATGTATTAAATTTCCCACAAAATACATTTCCTAAATTCTATTGAAATTTTGTAGAGTCCTTCAACCATATTGACATACGACACATGCATTATCAGTACTCCATGCCAAATGTTAAAGAAACTAAATAAAAATGTGTAGTACTAAATAAACGAAATTCTTCCTTTCAGGAAAGGGAGTGAATCCTTGCAACTGGAGGAAAAAAACGGGAAGAAAACCTCGGGAGAGGAGATGCGGACAATCAAACGAGAAATTGAAAAAACCCAAAAATTATAAAATGCAGTGACTACAACAAAATGTACTGAGATAAAACTGAAAGGAGGGAAACAAACCAAAACCGTGCCAAAATTACTCCATTTGAAATCCTAAAAATAAAAGAAAAACATAAAGAGAAAGAAGAAAAAAATAAAGAATTAAAATGTCATAAAAAAAAAGGATAGGACTTAAAAACAACGAAACCCAAAAAGACGAAATGAAGTGCAGGAATATGAACGAAAGGTTACCAAAATTATCTCCATGGAAGTCGCAACATTTCGTTCTTCCTGAAATTCTCCCTCCCAGGAATAAGAATAAAATCTTGCCACTGGAGGCCAAAAAGAGAAACAAACACTCTGGAAAGGAG
>WEZZ01004694.1:13759-25489 GCA_013400585.1 Chloropsis cyanopogon
TTTTTTTTTTTCTGGTGTAAAACAGTAGCAACCCCTGGCAACAAAATGTCTTCATGATGAGGTGACTAAGAACACTGTGAAGTGTCAGACTGCGCTGTCTTTAAAGAACGTGGTTAGGAAATTCTAAATTCCAGAGGTGAAACTCACTGCCTGAGAGTGATGACAAGTATTGTTTTGGAAGGGTTAAATTGCACCAGGTAAAACTGCAATCATTTGTAATGCTTTCTCCTTATTTAAGAACACTTTCCAAGGGCTTGTTATTTACAGGTTGCTAGATTCAGAGTTATTATGTGATTATCTTAACCATTTTATTAGCTACAGGGCCTAAAGTTAGTGGGCTAATTACCTAATATGACTACCATGTGAAACAATTTATTAATTATTAATATAATGATTAGAATTAATTATTAATACAGTACTGCATTGTAAAGGATTCCATAACATCGTAAAACATTGAAGCTGATTGTACATGAGTCTGCATAGGTGGTTACTGTGTTATTGTGTGAGATGATATTGCCATGTATTCTTTGGTAACATGGGCTGAAACAGACTTTGAGGGATTATTTGTGCTTCTAAAAAAATTGTGAAATTTTTGCATATATTTCCAGCTGCCAAGCATCACAACTCACTAATATCCAATGACAGTATTCATCAGATGTTTCCAGTTTAGAAATGTGAATCAGACAATGGAATACGGTACAAAGATAAATAACTGTAGCAGTAAGACAAAGTACTGAGAACTTTTGAGGCTGACTGAGATCTTCAACCATCATTCATAAACAACAGATAAAGAGTATTGGCAGGATATTCTTGGATTTTGTAAGGATTAGAAATATCTTTACTTAGGTTTGTATGGACCTAAAGGTATAAATTGTTCTGATCTCTAAATCAGAACCTGCCACTTCTGAATCTACTAGGCTTGTTTGCCTACAGCAACATTTCCCAAAAGTTTGTATTGGACTTTATTAGTAGATTTTGCAAGTTCTCCAATTCTACATTTTGATAAAGAGGAACTAGAATTTCTTTTTTTGTTGTACGCTTTCTACATTTTTCCCTTCAACTACCCAGCAGATAATTAGAGCTGGTGGGTCACCTGATGACTTTTCATACACTAAGTTTTTCCTTACCAATCTTCTGATGATTGTTCCATTTTCTGTTGTTTCCTCTTTCAGATATAATCTGATTTAGTAAATGCTTCGTGCTTCTGTTTTGCAAATAAAAATAATTCATTGCCTGCCTGGAACATCTTTGAGTCACATTTTATCTGGCATAGAAGAAAAATGCATCTTCAGTTTATTGCATACCAGCAATAGGCAATTGTTACCTTCATATAAGTAGGAACATGCTTATACAGCCTGTTTGGAATTTTGGCCCAAATGAGAATATTGTATTTTTTTAATGAAATCCCAAGTGTCACCCATGTAAAAATTTCAATAACAAGACAATATTACAGTATTCCCCTTTAAAAAACCCCAAAAACAAAACCCAAAAAAACCAAAAAAACCCATCCCCAACAAACCCCAAAATCACAACAAACAAATAACCCAACAAAACCAACCAAATATTTTCAAGTTACTTACTTGTTTTTCAAAGCATAATTTACTTTTGTAAAGGGTAGTTTGTAATCTTTCACACCTTCCAGTTCAGTAAAACAAAGCAAAATATATTGGCAAACAAATAATACAACCATGGCAGGATTCACCCAGTAGATTCCACATATGACTTAAAATTGGTAGGCAATTTACCTACATTTTCAGTAATTCTTACTCTGCTTCCAGAATCCTATTCATCTGCCACCATAATAATAGACTTTTTTTATGAACTTTCTATGCTCATGTACTTACTATGGTGCTGATTTCCCCTGTTTTCAGCAGCTTTATTTTTGATAGGCTCATGGAATTCTTGGAGGATGGAATAATAGAAATAGAATTATCAAAATAGAAATAGACATATAGGAAATAATAACTATGACCTTAAAATATCATACAAAAAGAGATAGCAGATGAGTCTAAATGTAAAATTAAAATGATATCCAAAAAGTAGTACAATACATTCTCATGGGCGATGAGTGCATAAATAATGAAAATAGCCGATTCTGTATGCTCTTTGTACAGTATGACTAGTCTAAAGAGATGTCACTGTTAGGAGGAAACACTCTGGAATAAACGTTTTCTCTAAAGAAAAATAGTTTCTGGCACTCCCTTCCCACCTATACAAAAGAAATTTCTTGTATCAAAGTGAAAAAAACCCTGTTTATTTAACGAAGTGCCCGCACGGCATGGAAAAAAACTGAATAACTGTTGAATATTGAACCTCCTCGCTGCGGAGTAAGCTGGTGGATTTAGAGTTCTTTCTTTAGCTGGCTGGGCTTCTCTCGAGGTCCGGAGCTGGGATGCGATGTCCCGCAACCTCCCCGCCGGTCCGCGGCGTCCGGCTCCCACCTATGGTCTGGTTCTCGGACCGAAGCTAAACTGAACAGTTCCAGAGGAAGCCACAGGAGTCATAAGAGGATTGCTTTAGCAGTCCCAGGAAAACTTCTTGCTTCAGTTAATAAAACCAAGCTAGCTAAAACCAAAAAAAAAAAAAAAAAAAAAAAAAAAAAAAAAAAAAAAGTAACTCCCTCCCCGCGCAAAGCCACCGGCGAGTGAGTGCTGTAATACAACCAGCGCCAGAGTTCTCCTGGCTCCCTCCCGGACTCAGGTGAAAGCTACAGGACCCATTTCTGGGCATAAAACAGATGATAGGGGAATTCAGTATTATCATTAAATCACCCCAAGACAAGTGAGTAGCTTTTTAACCTTTTACTCAAATGTCATTATTACTTTGGGGAAAATAGATAGTACAGATGATTTAATACAGCAAGCTGAGAGCCTCCTATCTGCCTCAATTTATTTTTATAATTCCAAAATCATTATGATTTGAACCTATTGGGGCTTAACTAGGACAGAACCTTACTAAACATAGGTATTTGATGTGGCTGTGGAAATCTAGAGCTCAGATGTTTCAACCTTTGTACCTCCTACTGCTGCATTTACTTACTTGTCACAGGTTTGTAGATTTTGATGGTGCTACAGAAAGTCACAAATAGAGGCTGCAAAATCATTGTTCATGCTGTCATAGTGACTGTGTTAAGCTATTTTTCTTATTGTGCTCTTTTGCAGCTGGACCAGATACTGATAATACTTTTATTAGATAGAAATAGTGGTGCCTTGGGCCACTGGGAGACTTTGCTTTTATAGTTTTGTAGGATGAATAATGATAATAATGTAAATATCATCAGTAAGTGAACACGAGTGTCAGAATAAAACAGAAACTAAAGGAAGGAAATTTCTCAGTAGGCAATACATACTGCCTTACACACAGCCTGTTAATCCAGGCTGTGAGAACATAGACTGACATAGAATCCTAAAATGCTACTAAAGTATTAAAATATGAAGATCTACAGGACAGAGATCAAATGTTAGCAATCTTAGTAAACATGTGAACAAAAATAACTTTGAGCTTAAATGAGATGTTCCTTTAACTGTTTGATAGCTTATGTACAGAAACACTATCAAATATAAATTGCATTTATGTTTGTGTGTGTGAGTAAAAAATTTTCCTCAAAACTAATATACAGATACACATACACTTTTCAAAATTATTCTTTTTTTTTTTTTTTTTTATGAAGAAGGAAAGTATCAGATTGATTACTTTGTCGTACAAAATAATTCAGGTATATACTACTTTATGCTAACATTCTTACATAAGACACAGAAAATAATGGTTTCAAGAATGAAATCTTGAAAACACAATTCTTGAATGGAAGACAAAATCCTATGTTATAGGATCCTAAAGTCTGAAGGTGAGTAGGGCCTCAAAAANAAACAAAATCCCAAACCCTTTTTAAAAATTTTTTTTTTTTTTTTTTTTTTTTTATGAAGAAGGAAAGTATCAGATTGATTACTTTGTCGTACAAAATAATTCAGGTATATACTACTTTATGCTAACATTCTTACATAAGACACAGAAAATAATGGTTTCAAGAATGAAATCTTGAAAACACAATTCTTGAATGGAAGACAAAATCCTATGTTATAGGATCCTAAAGTCTGAAGGTGAGTAGGGCCTCAAAAACCCCCCACACCATAAATGACCAATCACATACTGAGGAAGGCCTCAAAAAAACCTGACTCAGAATCATTGCCCACTCACATACTGCTTTAGAAATGCAGAAGTGATATAAGTTAGGTTTCAGAAGCTTAATAGGATTTCTTTTCAGGAATACTAGTTCAAGAGAGCCTATGTTAAAGCTTAGGTTGGAATCACTGCTTGAGCTTATTGCGAACCTCTAGGAAATGTCACCATTTCAAGGTATAAACAAGGAGAGAGTGGTTTCAATTACCAAAAGAATGCAGGAACAATATTAGCACCCTTGAGGTATAAATAAGGCTTAATTATTCATAGAACAGCCTTGTTTATTTACTCTAATAAAAAATCTGGAACTTAGAAGGGACTTTGGCTTCTTCTTGAAGTTACAGCCCACAGATTTATTTCAGCTTGGCATAAAGAAGTCAGCATGTCTCATGGAATAAATGAAGAAAAGCCATTTGGTAAGCCCCAGGCAATTTTAATTTCAATTAAATAAGAATAAGATTAAAAGTAAATGGTGTTTGTCTATGGCCTTCACATCCTAAAGTGCCTTCACTTCTAACATGAGTAGAGAGTTAGTGATGTCAGGTTGTGCCTTGTTTCTGACCTGAGATTCATTCTAGATGGAAAACAAAGTGTAGGCAGCAAAATAATGTCAGGATCATCTTGGTCACCAGATAACATGGCTTGACAAAACTTACATAATACCAGATTTTTTTCCTTTAATTAGCCTTCATCATAATTGTGCAATTATTCAAAAAAACCACAGAATATGCTGAATTGGAAGGGAACTACCAAGATTATTGAGTCCAACTCCTGGTGCTGCACAGCACCATTCCCCGAGAATTACAGTGTTTTTGAGAAAGTTGTTAAAGTCTTCTTGAACTCTACCAGGTTGGTGCTGTGACCACTGCCCTGGAGAGCCTGTTCCAGTGCCCAAACACCCTCTAGGTGAAGAACCTTTTCCTGATGTTGAACCTAAACCTCTCCTGGCATAGCTTTAGGCCATTCCCTTGGATCCTGTCACTGTGCACCCCAGAGAAGAGGTCTGCCCCTCCTCTTCCCCTATGAGGAAGCAGACTGCAACAGGGTCTCCCCTCAGTCTCCTATTCTCCAGGCTAAACAGACCAAGTGACCTCAGCCACTCCTCATATAGCTTCTCCTCAAAGCTCTTCATGCTCCTCAAGGATGTTCTCTAATCTTAATATCTTTCTTATCCTGTGCTGTGCCACCCAAAACAGCCCCCAGCTCTTGAGGTGACGCTGCCCCAGGCCAGAGCAAAGTGGGACAATCCCCTCCCTTGCCCGGCTGGTGATGCTGGGCATGATGTCCCCAGGACAGCGTTGACCCTCCTGGCTGCCAGGGCACTGCTGACTCACAGATCCAGCTTGCCATCAACCAGGATCCCCAGGTCCCTTTCCACAGCTCTGCTCTCCAGCAGCTCATTCCCCAGTCTGCCCATAAACCACGGTGCAGAATCCAGCACTTTACCTTACTAAACTTCAAATAGTTGGTGATTGCCCAGCCCTTTGGTTTGTTGTAATGGCAGGGCCTCCCTGCTATCAAGGGAGTTGATAGCTCCTCACAGTTTCATTTAATCTGTGAACACAGTATCCCTTTCAGCTCTGCATTCAAGTCATTTATGAAGACATTGAGGAGCACAGGGCCTAATGTTAGCCACATTGGAATTTGAATACTATAACATGTGGTGGGCAGGATCTAAAAACATTGAAATGACTTTAAGACAAAAAGGTTTCCTAAATAAATGCAATGAATCCCAGAATTAGTTAAAAAAACATGAAAATAATGTGACCATCAATAAATACTTATTGATCTATTGAAATCAATACTTAGGAGGAAAGAGTTGAAAAAGTTTTAATTTAATTATATTTAGCATTTTAAAAATTCTAATTGAATTTCAACAAGATAAAAAAGTATTGAAGTAATATTTTCTATATTTAATGAATACAGTTTTTGCACTATTCCATGAAGAAAAAAGTTGAGATCAAAGGCATATCTTCAGTATGAAGAGTCTCTGAATGCTCATACATAATATGGCAAGAGATCAGTTTTACTTTCTCAGTATCTTTAGAATTTCAGGCCACAAAGAAATAGCAGAAATAGTTTTGACATGAAAATAATGAATTCTACCTTTGTCCCATAATTTTCAATATTTGTTGGTGCTATTAACAGAGGAGCGTTTGGGCATGTAGCAATAGTTAGAACAAACAAATCTAATTTGCAGTCTGTGACTTAATAGATGGAAGTTCTTTGAAATATTTTAGAAAGAATTAACTCTGATAGGAAAATGTTCATTATAACATTTCCTTGTCTGATTTATTTTTTCTACAAATTCTAAACTTAAATAATCTAAAGTTTTGAAGTATTTGTATTTGCTAAAATCAAACCTTATGTTTGAACTAGATATCTGAAAGATGAAAGGCAAACTCAACAGAAATGAATGCAGAGTTTCCCCTCTCACCCAATTAATTAATTACTGATGAATTTCTAATGATTCATTTCTGCACATTTTACAAGCAGAGTTTTTCTTTGAGAAAGATAACCTACTGTTTGAGCAAAACATCTTGAAATCTTGGAGCTAGTGGGACTAATATCTCTGATGATTTTTTGTTCCCAACAGCTCCTATATCCAGCAAACTAGATTCAGATGAACTCTTGGGTTGAAAGAGAGAAATTGTCTAATAGCCATACTGTAAAAACCTGATGAAAATCCACTTTAAAAAACTGCTCAATAGATATATACATATAGATAGATATATGCATATATTTAGTGCATATTTAAATAAAGATTTCACAAAGTAGTAGAAATTCATAAGATTATAACAGCAATGTATTAGAGCTGTGTGAAACAAGACTGAGCAATAGCTCTAAGCAATTCCATTTTCCCCTTGTTTACAAGAACATTTCTTTCTGCCCCCTCTCATTATTTGCCAAGAGAAACACAAAATGCAAAAATCTGACATGTTTCCTGAAAGGGTTTGAATGGGTTCTTCTGAAAAAGAATTCTAGGGTTCTGCTCACCCAATTAAACCTTAGGAAGTAATCTGTGCCTCATCAGTGTATGAGATGAAGTATTTCTCATCCTTTTCCGAGCTGGATTTTCATCCATTTCCGCAAATCTTATGTTTATTTTGTGCATCCTCACCTATGAACTCACAATATTTTACTGCTTTACATAGGTATAAAACTTTCTGGGGAAAAAAGGACAAATATGATGATGACAATGATGATGATGATGATTATTATTATTATTATTGAAGGTTAATGTTTCCAGCATGTTTTGATTCTCCAGAAAGAATTCAGGAATGTTTTTGTACTTAAAAATGGTTGTGATGAAATGTTTCTGTGTAACACTCTCATTAAACAGGAGAAAATAATTAAAAATGCTCATTTTAATGAAGTAGCAATACTTTAAAATACTTTGAATTTCTACTACTTGTATTTTATTTCTCATTTTCATAAATTTTCATTTAAGTGATCAGAGGTTAACATACATGCATTGGTCACTGTCTGGGTCTAGAGAAGAGAAAAACTCTTCAAAAAATATTAAAACCAGAATTATAAAAAAAGAAAGTGAAAATACCCTTAAGACACCTGTTGACATATTAATTAACGGTCTTAATACATTTTATTATTGTAAAATTATGAAACCACCCAACTGTTATTTATAATTATGAGCACAGTAATGTTGTTACTATTAGTAGCAAAATACTTTCTTAGAGAATCTCTGTAACTGTAAAATCCAACAAAGCTAACTACATTGTTCCCATTGTTCAGCATTCTCAAATTAGGAGCAGGTCACTGCACCTCACAAACTGTACACTGGCATGTGGATTGGCAGCACCAAGATTCATTGCCTGTTTACAGTACTATTTTTTGACCATTGCTGTGTATTTTTTAATTTGACAATTGTTATTAGTGAGGCCATTGTTGTTATTTATCCATAGCAGTAACCATGGGCAAATCCTTCTCACTCAGCCTAAAGGAGCAACTTTGAGGGGCATCCCACTCAAGGGAGTAATCTTCACACACACAGCTACAATGTGTGTTTTAGAAACTAAAAGTGGTGCTTGACTTTCATACTATAAGGTGGTTCACAGTCAGATATCTCCAGGCCAGCAGCATCAGCAGCTCTAGAAAACTGCTAAGTGCTATCCTTTTCGGTTACTTTATCAGGAACTTTGTCTGCCACATCTTCACCAACGCAGGAAACACCATGCTCATATCCTTAGAAAGTTCAACTTTGGGACTGATGAATCAGGCTGATCTCAGCGTTCTTCAACAGCAAAAGCAGTGTGAGGCCCCTTTCCCATCCACCACTGATAGGTTTGCAATAAGGGTTTATAGGAGTTTTGTCACCATGTGTTACGTTTGCTATATATATACGAAGTAGCCAATTTTTTGTTGGTATAATAAATGATGATGTCTTTTTTTAAAGGTCAGGTGTACCTGTGGAATGGCTTTCCAAAGTCAGAGAGACCTGCAGTGCTGAAGGAAGTAAAGAGGCATAGTGAGGCTGTGGATATAGTATCTTGTTCAAGTGTCAGTGAGCCCTCTGTTATATTCAGGCTGCATTAAGTTCAGTGAAAATTTCATGGTGGGTGGCCAAGTAGAGTCTTAAGAGTTCTGTACTTTGTTTCTTGATGGTACTTTTCTCTTGGTAATTTTTTGTGAAGAAACATGGAAAATGGACACAATTTTGCTTCAAGGAAAGAAAACTGATTAACACCATTCACCAATTTTGTGAAGATTTTTAATGAATGTTACAATCAAATTTTCAAACAATTAGTTATTCTGTCATTGCTGCCAGAAACTTGTGTATACATCTTATTTTGGGAGAGGGAAATGAAGCTACATTTAAGATGAATAATACACTAGGACAAATAAATAATACACGAGGACATATGAAACTTTTTAAAGACTTATCACCGGCAAATTTGTTCACTTTGCCTTCTTCTAAGTCTCCTCATCTTGATATCCCCCCCATGAGATTTCTTCACATCTTTTCCAAAGAATGCAGAGTATTACCCCTAATGATTGATGAATTTTTCTGTATGGTGCTGTGTAGCTGAAGGAGATGTAGGAAATAAGTATCGTCCTGCTGGAAGACGTACAAAATGACATCCCAAACAAGTTGAGAAGCTAATCTTGATACATATCTAGCACTATTCTCTTAAAATTCTAGTCCGTGTACTAATAAACTTCACAAATTTTACCTTCTGCTACTAAAAATCCCCACTGTACAGGACTTTTTATGTTTTATTCAACTGTTTCACTAAGGAACAGTGCAGTTCTCAGTGTACATTTATTTCTGAATTATCTTTCAACAATTCCATTGTTTTACATTAGTCTCAGTAAAGCCCTTTATCAGCCTCAGATGCTGCTTTTCTGAGTCTTTTTGAAATCTGTTTCCACCTCAATATTCACCGGTTCCATTTTTTTTAAGTGTGGTAAATTCCACCAAGGTACACAAGATAATCTCTTCCAATCCACTGATTTACAAAGTGAATCGCTAGTTTTAATGCTTTTACTACCATTTCAGTCAAATTCTGTCACAAACTGTTTGATTTTCTGTGTCTAATAGCCATCTAATTTTCTAACTTCTTCAGGATCTTCAGCCCTTCTAGCATGTCAACTATTTTTGTCCATTTGTCCACTTTTGTTTCTGAGGTAAACTTCTGGCAGGGCTATTTCACAGAAAGACAGGGGAAGAGGGAGAGAATAATGGGAGTCTCTAGCATTAGCAAACACCAAAATTTTTAATGGTATTTAATGATCATTGAGAATAAATGTGGTGAAGGACAAGGAAAATGTAGAGGCTTCATGGATCTTAGATGAGACAGCATTCTGTTTTGGTCCATTCAATAAATTCATATTGACTTCTATTTTTTTATATAAAAGGTTAGAAAAGTTCCAAAAGGAAGGTTGAAGGCTGTGACAATGTCTATCATAAATAAGAGAGATTAATGTCTGCAAATAGCAACATAAAGCAGGAAAAGAAATATTAAGCTACAAGTCACACCTCACACAGATGTTCTCACTGCTGCCATAAGTTACCAGTGATAAGTTCTGCCACACCCAGCCTGAAGGTATGAACAGCTGCATGTTTTTATGGGAGCTTTGACTGGGTTGCTGCACCTATTCTGATGAGTGCAGAAAACGTGTCCTCTGCCATGTGGATACCATAGCTGAGCTACTTCTGGGAGGGTGATGACCAATTGAGCAGGTGTATTCACTGTCTGGTGAATACACCTTCCCTTGTGAGCTGCAGAGCCATGCCCTGTTAGAGTGCTCTGTCCACAGTTCTCCTGATCATTTGTGCTTCTGAGGCTGCTCTGTAGAGTAGTGGGGCCAGCTGCAGTCCCTTAAGCAGCACCAGGCCTTCATCAGTGTCTCTTCTGAGAGATGCCTCATTCCAGCAGGTCTCTCTGCTGCCCTGATGCTTTCCTACCAGGCCTGCCTGGGACCTGCTTATCACAATGACTGACTCATATAACTATACTATTTTCATTTTCATTTCATAACTGTTTTGAATGAAAAACTAAGGGAACCAAAGTGGTTAAAAAGAGAGAACTTTAATTCAAAGGCTACTCTTCTTCAGCCTTCTGAATTTTTCCTAGTACTTGTTTCAGTAACTCAAGAGCATGCAGCTGTTTGAATGTATCATGGTGTGGTGTTATCTATAGCGAAGCACAGGAATCTGTGTGTTACCATCTGTCTTAGTTTTTCATGGCCTGGTTATTTGGGGGTGGGAGTGGGGCAGGCACAGAAATGGAGGGGGGGACTTCCATGAGAAGCTTCCAGTGTGTCGGGCAGAGAAGGCTGTGGGGGTGCGGGGTCCCTTGTTTCCCCGGCTAGCTTTCTTGGGGGACCTCGTCCCGCAGGCACTGTCTTCAGCTCTTCCCCGGGTCCTTCCCAGCTTACTCTGCTTAGGAGGGCACCAGGCAGGGCTTGACCTCGTGCTGGAGCCTGCGGGCTTCCCACATAAGAAACCAGAAGGGCAGAGCGAGTTGGAGAAACTTCTTTATTTCTCAATGGTGCAGCTCCAACTGAGTGCCTCCTGGCTGGGAATGGCCCATCCCACGGGGCGCGGTCCCACCCGGTCCAATCACATAACAAGGAGGGAGACACGACATGCAAACTGACCAACCCCTTCCCTAATGGTGGGGATTTCCAGGATTTCAGCCAACGAGGAGAGACCTCCGGGGTCCCCCAGGGAGGGTCCCCAGGGGCAGGGGTATGGAGCTTGGTGGGTCCCATCTCAACCATTGGCTGATGGGAGGGGTTGGGGGCTGCTGGGGAAAACCCACTTGGGAACAGAGGGAGAGGGGGAGGGGCTGAACTGGGGGATGCGACCATTATGAATCGATACACAATAAATAAAATATAATAAATAAATGAACGAACTGCCACAGGAATATGCTTGAGGGATTCTGCATCCACAGCTGTAGTTCATGTCATCTTTGTATGAACACAAGATAAATCCTTTAAGACTGATTTTTGGTTGTTGTTCTTGTATAGTTTTGGGCCGAGGGACTTCCATTAAAAAAAAAAAAAAATAATCAGAAATTAGGGCAT
>WEZZ01004694.1:31447-45171 GCA_013400585.1 Chloropsis cyanopogon
GGATTCCAGCCAACCCAGGGGAATGGAGGTGCTGGGGAAAAGCCCACTTGGGAACAAAGGAGGAGGGGGGGAGAAATGAACCGGGGGACAGAACCATTTTAACAAATCAATACATAATAAAATAAAATACGATAAATAAATAAACAAACTGCCACATCCTGGGTTCCAACACTAAGGACCGCTATATTTTTTGTCACATCCCAAACTGCTTATTTGGACTTTGATCTGTAGATGTTTGATCATGAACTTTGGCAAATCCATCATTTTCAGTGAGGGACGGAAGAGAATTTAAAAAGTCAGATGGTTGGCAGGAAAAAAATTTAAAAATCAAATTTTCAATACAAATAGTGACAGTAAAACTGTGGCAGTCCCTCATCTGAGAGTTACTGGTAATTGCAGCTGTACAGCTTGTAAAACGTGCCTTGAAAAGCTTGCTGTTTCTGGGGGAAAAGATAATTACAGATCTGTGAGTTACATAACTGGATCATTTTTGGGTAAAAAAAATCTTGGGACAAATACAATCATAACCTTCACCATCACTTTTTTTGAATAAATTTTCTGCAATCACTTTTTTTTTAAAATACTCTGTGCTCAATTAGCAGCAGCTGCCAAAGTATCAGCGATACGAACAGATTTCTGATACTTTGCAACTAACTCTTACAAGAAGCTAGTGTAGAAAATCATAGGTAGCATTTTCCAGTTTATGCTGCTCCTCTATTTCATCATTAAATGGTTCTTCAAGATTTAAAAAGAAAACTTTGAGCACTCTTTTTGCTCAGGAACCAACCCGCACATGTAGTTGAATAGGTCACAGGCCTTTGGGGATAATTCTACACTACCAGCTAGTGCCTCATCTTCCTTTCGGACCATTTTTAAACATCAATAGGTCAGTCCATCTCTGCTGACCCTGGAACACAGCACTTATGAAAATGCATATCTTTGCACTTTTAAACTGTTCCCTGAAAACACTTTAAGTGATCTTCAGCTGTCTTAGCATAAGAAACCAGATATTCTCAATTGTCAGACATCTATGTGGATGGGATTCTACTTTTTTGTCCATTCTAATGTATAGCCATGACATTGTTAGGGATCTGAAATGGCTTTAATTGTTAATGTTTAAGCAGCGGAATCACACTAAATGTATATAATCGCTTGTAGAATTTTGTGAAATCACAGGGTTTGTTTTGATTTCATTGCTACTATGTTTTAGATGTATTTGCGTGAAGGGTTTTTAATGACTGTAACTGAACTGAACCCAGTCATCAAGAACAATAATCACATCAATATGTTGATAGAAAGCCATTTTCCTCCCAAATTGTTGATTTTCCATTATTTTCCTGGAATTATTTCACTTGAACAAAGAGGTTGTACTACCTGTAAATGTTACCCATTATCTTCAACAGGAGCTGCATACGTGTAATGAAGCTCAAACATCTTTGGAATGGGCATATGATTACTTCTGAATGGCAGATAGCGCAGGGATAATGGCATGTACTGGCATCACTTCCTTACTCTCCTCCAGCACTGGTGACTGCCTCTATAACCATTCTCAAGCAGTGTATGGAAACTGAATAATCCCATTGCAACCAAATGGATTTATAATTCCTTGCTATATTGACACTGCTTTCATACTATTGCAGAATTTTTCTTATTAGAATTGATATTTTATCTGTCTTCCTTGCAGTGTAAGTAACCATATTGATTGCTCCTTAGCCATATCTTGCTTGAATAACTCTGCCAAATTTTTCCGGTGAAACTCAACTAAATTTATTAGGATCTTCAACACGATGGCCATTAGCTTCAAGCTTCCTCATTTTCACTTTTTTAATGTAGTCTCACATAAGCATTTAACAACACTGACTCTAATCACTGTTTTCAGTACATATTCTTTAGATGTTGGCTGTTAACAGACACCTTGTGACCAGTTTATTGAAACTGGCTAGCCAGCCTAACCTGCAAATCACATGGTGCTTTGAGATAACTGCAGGCTAGAAAGTTCTGGGGAAGATTACTACAAAGATTTTAAATGTTGCTATTGTACTTTTGGTATACAAATAGATGTAGCATGGATGCAGCATCTGTGTTGGAAAGACAGCTGTTCCCTTGTCCTACAAGTAATGGTTTTTCCATTAATCAAAATGGTCTGCTAAGTTCATCAAATAGAAGAAGAAAGGAAATGTCCATTGCTTTAAAAATCCACTAACCACACACAAATACTTCACCAGTTGTGCATTTACAGTACCATACGCTTATTAAAATTTTTTGTTCCTTGTTATGGGCTGATTCTTTTCATGATTCCTTCTTTAATTCTTCTGCGGATGTAGTTAATATTCTGTATAGCTGAACACTGGCCTTCAATTTTTCTTGACAATGAGACCTCTGTTAAAAATGATATCTGAACACAGGGACACAAAAAACATTGTAGTACATCTGGTTTAGTAACATATTTGATAGAAAATCTGTTCTGCTTTTTCAAAAACTCATTTGATGTTTTTAGCAGCTGCAAATTATACTTTGGAAAAGTGATTTGAGAAACCTATGAGGTAATGATTATATCCCAAGTCTTAAAACTATCATGGCAGAAGTTGCACCAATAGAAATCTGAATGCTATGCTCAGCTATGGAATTTTACATTTAGAAGGTGAGAGGTCTCTAGGTTGCATTCATTTTGGTACATACTTTACACTGTGACTGAAAAAGAAATACACACTTCCATAGCTGTTAAAATTTGTTTATGCCACAAAAGGAAGAGGGAGAATCTCTCTTAAATTCTTGTTACTTCCATGTAAGATGCAAAGAGTGTGAAACACCTGTGTTCCATCTGCATGAAAGGCATTTGTTAAATCAATATTTTTGAAGATTATTTCTGCCTCATGGTGTAGTAAAGTGTAACCTTTTCACAATCAGGATAGTATGATAAATTTTTATTTTTTCCTTTTCTATTACATAATCACTGAATTATGGGATTACTTACTGTCCTCAAGAGCAGTCCTCCTCATCTCACAGTGGCTGGGGAGCACGGCAAGCTGGGGTCAGCCAGGGCAATCCTATCCCTGAAGATTAGGTGCCTACAGGGGGATGGGGACAAGCTAAGACCCAGGGGTGATAGCATGCACCATCCAGGCACTGCCCATGGAAATGCAGGGGAATGTTTGCAGACTGTGTGTGATCTCAGACTTTATTGATTCGGCAAGGAAGCGGCTCCTGATATGATTTAGGTAAGCTTAGGTTACTTCTGTACTCCATGCAGCTGGTTGCTTGGTCTTCCAGCTGTTCACATTGGTGGTTTGCTAGACGAGTCTGTTCCTTTCCAACTGCCTGCCAACATGTCCCAGGCATGGGAAGCCTGTGGGACCCAGGTCTGGTAGCTGTGGAGAGCTATGAGTCACAGCCCTTCCTCGGGTTCCCTGTGGCTGCAATTATGTCTCTTTTATCTGTTCCTGGACTGTGTAGGAGATGGTGGTTGTCCTTGGGTGCATATGCTGTGGCATACTTCTGCCCAGCCACAGGCATGAAAAAGTTCCTTTGAGTCACCACAGTCCTTTTATACAGAAAAAGGAGACAAAGGCATTATGTTTGGTATCTTCTGCTATGCTATAAATAATTATTTATTGATTTATACATTCATAGTTTCCTTTGCTTTAGAATCTCTACCTTTTTCCAACTTAATGGAATATTTTATACATTTGAATGGAGTTGCGATCTTTCAGTGTAGTTCAAATAAATACTACTGTTGTCCCTAATTGGCAGAGGGCAGTAGTGCATCTGGTAACTAGGACAGATATATTTACCCAAATTTCATCTGCCTAAATTAGGGGATTATATTCCAAGGTGCCCTACTGACGCCAGTGAAAGAGAGAAGAAAAAGGCTTTTAAATAGGCTTACACAAAAGCTGTGGAACACTTGTGTTATCTTTCCTCTTAAGTCAAATTGATCATGGTTTTAATGTTTAGGTAGCTTACTGCATCTCCAGTTGTATGAATTCCTGTTTCATTTTAATTCTCTTGTTATACTCATCCACAGAGAAGCTTAATCTCACTTTATATTGTGTCAAGGATACAAACACCACTTAATGTTTTTCTTCCACAGAATGCTGGTCACGAGCATAGACGAGACTTATTTGTGTTGTAGTCAGTGCCCATGGCAACTGAGGCGCCCATATTTTCTGCAGCGGTACAACTAGCCTGAATTCTTTGTTAAGAGTCCTGAAGTCTGCAACACTCCAGTATTGCTGACTGGAGTTCCTTGTAGCTATAAAGAAGGTTTTGAAAATGGAGGCTGTGTCTTTGAGGTATTTAATTCAATTATATCATGCATTGCCCCTAGCTTTATATTTCTGTTGAATTACATATTGATTATCTAAAGTAGCAAAATAGTTTTCTGTGGAGAATTTGAAAGTTAGATAGGTACAGAACAAAAAGAAGAGAACTTTACTTGGATATGTTTCAAGGATTGCTTGAGAATGATTTATTCCTTATGAAAGTGGATAGCACTGAAATAGTTGTCAAGCCTGGTATTTCAAAATTACCAAACTGCTGACAGGAAAGATACAGTTAACTTGTGTACCAGAGCATCTACAGATTCATTAACCACAATCTGCCTCTCACTTGTTGTGCTTTTGCATTGTGACATTTACAAACCCCTCTTTCTAGTGGCAAAATGCTAGCATTGCTTCATACCTAGAAAATATTAAACTATACTGATGTCAACCTGGCACAGTGTGCAATGGAAATATCTGTTGCTTTACACTAGTTCAAACACAAAGTACTAAGGTATCAGCAAGCGTGTGATCCTAACTCATTCTTGGTTTAAAAAAAAACCAACCGAAAAAACCAATGTGCTTTCTTTCCCTGTGATTTCTTTGTACCTTTTTGGTTTTTATTCTCCTTGCTCTTTGCCATTTTTTAATTTGCAAGTTTTGGCAATTTTTCCTGTTTTATAGAATAAGCAATAGAATTAGTATTTTCCTGTGCAGACTGACAACTAGATCAAGTGAAAGAAGTTACTTTAAAGCTTCTCTAGAGGAAGGTCTGACCTCATTCAGCTGCTAACCGCTACATATGTATGCTCCAATTAAAGTTTGATGCTGAATTACCAGTTAAAGTTGGTGTTGAATATTTTACAGGATTTTCCATTTCATCTTATAGTAGTAGCAGTATTATTGCAAGTAACAAAAATGTTACTTATCTTCTTGTCTTTTTTTCTCCTCTGTATTGTTTTTGTTTGTTTGTTCATTTGTTTTTCACAAAAAAGGCACCAAATCAAATTTCATTTGTTTCCTTGATTGGAAGAAATATTCCATGTGGGCTCATAAATCACAGTAATGATTCCCTTCAAATTCCTGCCGGGAGATTTGGATGCACAGTCTGGTCAGAGAAGGAGAAAGCTAGATAAGATTTCCCATGGCTCAGTCTGGGAGACATTAGGGAGTCGGAGATGAAGAATTCAAAACAATCTCCAGCGGTGATCATCTTAGGGTGAGCTACATGATGTTTACAGTAAAGTGTTAATTAGCCAATCATGTGAAATGCATTAAGTAAGTGACCAAGGAGGTCCACCTGTAGTGAACTAAGAAGAGATCTATCAATAAAGAAGAGGCACCTATCGTGTCTGCTGAATGACGGAGTCTATATTTGTTGCTTTCTTTACTGTCCCTGAGACCACTGGGGACGATTTTGTTACAGGAAGACATTATTATTAAAATAATTTTTCTTTATTAGCAATTGAATTGTTAGAAAAATGCTAATATGAAAATACTTTAAATAATATTTGCTGAACAAAATCGTGGTTTGGAATGCCCTGGCCAGCTGTATAAATGAAGTCTTGTGTATATATGTGTGGCTTCACTGGAAGTGGGGAACTAACTGCATATTGGAAATTTTTGCCCTGGTCTTGGCTCATCTGCAAAAAACTATTTAGAAGATACTGATGCTTCTTCTGGAGCATCTGCAGCAGATGCTCCAGAGGGACATTCTGAGATGTGGTCCATATATTTCTGCCAGTTTAACTATAGGCAATTGATAATAGACGCTATCCTTTTGTCTGCATAAAAATGTTTCCCTCTCTAGGACTGAATGCCCTTCCTTGAGTTCTTGCTGAACTCATTATTTTACTCATTTTTGCCTTCTCTTTTCTTCTCTCCTTGTGTCCAGTTGCTTTCTCTGCTCTCTGATTTTTAAATTGTTGTTGCCTGTGCAACTCTTTCCTCTAATTGCTTCTATCAGTTGCTTAGTCATGTAGGTATAAAACTTCTGAGTTGAACTTAGGTAAAAATAAATTGGCTCCCTACCCTAGAAGAGAATATTGCAATACTAGATAATGAACATGCACTGCCTACTCAGATTTGACATTTCAATTTTTAAGAAAAACTTTTTTCCTAATAGAGACAAGGCTGCTCTCACAAAGACTCCTTTGCCATTGGTTACAGTCAAAATGCACATATTGATTAGCGATCTCTACGAAGCCTATTATCTGCTTCGAAGATCAGTTCATTAAAATGTGTCCTGCTTCTACAGTATAGAACTTGTGAAGACTACTGAGGCTGTAAAGAGTAATTTCTTAAAGGTTCCTATAGGTCTGTAAAAAAGTAGAAAACTTCACCATGAAGTTGAGCTTCCTGAGGTATTCCAGGGTTTGCTAGGAATGATTTTGTTGTTGTCATTTCCATATGTGGTTGTCATGAAGATCTATTATTTAGGAAAAATAACTTTCCTAGGAATTAATAAGCTAATTTAAGGAAAATAACATACAGACACAGACAAACACACACCCATATATGCACACACCCATACTGAAATGACTCTGACTAATCATTTTTCTTCCTTTAAACAAGTACTTTTACATTCATTGTACTTTTTACAGGATGTATGTAGATACCCTTATTTTTATTTAAAGAGGAACAAAACACAGTCCTCTTTACTCTAATAATTTAAAAATAGCATGTTAGCACTCAACAAGCAAAAAATCTTGCTAGGGAAATTAACTGTCTGAAAGTTGGTCTCACAATTATAAATGTTACATTTGGAAATCTATAGGCCAAATTAAGATAAGCTAATTGCACAGTAGTTCCTAAATAAATGGCAAATAATCCAGCAGAATGGCCAGGTTTTCAGATGGGATTTTGATATCTCTACTTATGCAGAGGCCAGTTCACCAGGGGGTGAAATGGCAATTTTGATGATAAAAACAGTAACTATTGAGAAAAGCATTCAGAACACACAGGTAAGTACTGAATGTTTCTAAAAGCTTTTTTTAATTTCATATTTCTAACTGAATTTTATTCTACTAATTGTCTTTAGAATAATTTGAAAGGAGTCTTGCTTCCTAGTTTTGATTGATTCTTTCTTTTTCGCATATGGCAAGAAAAGATATTACTCACACAGACAAAATTCATGCAGCCCAAAGTGGTGGCTTTGGAGAAAGATGGTGGAACTTGGCTGAGGACTGTAAATTACATTTTCATTTAAACAATTTTTAATAGATTTTAGCAATTTAAAATATAGTTTAAAATAATGTAAAAAAAATCTTGTTTTATTTCTACTTGGGAGCACAAGTGAAAATACAATTAGCCAAAATGGACTGCTATATGTTATAGCAGTAAACAATATTTAATTTGAAAACTAGGGAAGCTAAAATGAAAATTTAGAACTATTAAAGACAAAAATTTGACAAATCAGAATCAAAAGGAAGGATCACATTGAGAAGAAGATAAGATGACACAACTACAGTAGAACAAACAGAAATCATTAATCAGGATGCAATAGAATATAAGATTCTGATAAAAATCCATTTTTGTTCTTTTTTTTAAAAAAAAACAAGGATATGTATTCACATATTTTTATGATAGAGTTTTGTTACTACATCAGAGCTAGAGAAATTCTCAAACAGGAATAATTAAAGTGGAATAATTTAAAATCAATAGGGACTCAGTACTTTCCATATAATGTTTAAGGATTTGAAGAAGAAGTGCTAGAAGGAATTAAAATTAGTTTAATTGATCTCAAAAATCAATTATTATTATTGGGAATTCCAGAAAATTTTTGTAGTGGAATCTTCATATAATCTCAGAGTGCTGTTCTAAAATTTTTACCACTGTTTCTTATGATTACAGGCATAAGAAGTGACAAACTTATACACAGAGGTAAGGAAGATATTTTGTACTAAAACAAAAAAGGTAAAAAAAAAAAGAGTATTTCTCTATGGTTGTATGTAAAGTTATGAAGTAAGGTACTCAGTGTGACATCCGCATAGAGATGTGAAGCAGAAGTCATCTGCTTCTTAGAGAAGCAGAAAAATCAAGGTTTAAGGACAGCTGCTGCAAAGGATGCTAGAATGAGCTGTTCTCAATGTGCTTTCTGCTGCTCAGGTGTGTGAGGCTGAGCAGCTGTCCCAAAGGTGCCATTACTGACACAAATATGTGGAGAGCAGCATTTTGACCAGCACTTGGGGAAACACAAGGAGTTTGGACAAGTTCCTGCTCCTCTCTCTGGTGAGGACTGGCTTTTTCTACTGAAAAACATGCACACCTTTGCTCTCTTTATACATGCACACACAGATGTGCACAATGACTCATTCTGTATATTAACCATATAGATTTACCCCTTAAACAGACCCCAACTCAAATCCTGACAGCTGAAATGTGTAGCTTCTCGCCTTCTTGCTGGCTCACCCAGATGAAGTTCACTCACAAGCCACACTTACCTCTGAGCAGACTCACATAGAAACCAGTCAGTGATGGGGTTTAACTGAAGACAGGGTAGACTACAGTGACATAGCAAAGGGCTTGGACAAAGCAGATTGCCCAGCAGCATGTTTACTCACAAAGCAATCCTCTTTTATACCCACTCCATCCCATCTCCCTCCCTGATCAACCTTGATTCCTCCTTTTTCTCAGTTGTGGCCCTTACAGCAAACATCCTATAACAGATACTGCTCAGTTTCAGTTTCCTTATAACACACTGGAAGAAGTCTTGCACAGTCCACGAGCCCCTGTGGGCTCATAATAGTCTAATTTCCTCTTCCTTTCCGGATACAAGGATCTGTTGGAAGATCATTTTTTGACCAGGTTTGTGGGGTTTTTAGAGACCCATCAGTCAGATGAGATCTCTTTTCTTTGCTGATGTTTCTTTTATTTCCTGTTCCAAAAAGCTTGTGCATCATGTTTTAGTTCATTACTTTTACAATACCTTTTGGTAAGATTTTAGGCTGAATTACTAATAACCACAGACTCTCTGAAAGCAGAAATGCTTCCATTCTGCTTATCCCCACATTAAGGATTAAGAGAAATCTCAGAAAAAAAATCACAAGTACTACAAATACCTAGAGGGGTGTTTGAAAGAAAATACTAGACTTCAATTAGTTGCTAAACAATTAAACATAAGGTGATAGGCAAAGGAATATCAAGTAATGATATAAGACAACCAGGGCAAAGCAGTAGTTCTAGAAGATACACAGAAGCACTGAAAGGCCGGTGGTTACCTATAAATAATTGTATTTGTACAATCTGGTTATAGCTTCATGGACTGGGCTTTTTTTGGGTAGTACCTTCGAGTCAACAAATGTCTTATCAACCTTCTGTTTGCCTTATGATGGTCAGATTATTAATGTTTCCACAAAAACCAGTAGTATATAGACAGACATTGCCTCGATTTCAGGTAATTTTTCAATTATCCTTTTTTTTAATATTTTTGGAAACTTTTGTCCCTTTTACAATCTCACATTAATGTCAGATATGAGTCAGATACTTAATTCTCCCCCTTGGAGTTGCAGTCCAAATTTTATTCTCGCTGTTCTGTAGGGACGCAGCTGTCCTGGGGCTAGCTCAGAAACGGAGCCCCTACAGACAAAACCCCGTCACCCCCCGGAGCCGGGACCATGGGGGGTTGCGGGGTTCCAGGGAGTCCTTCTTCTCTCTAAGGCTGCAGCTATGACTAGGCACAAAGGAGAGGACCCCCAGCACGGGACAGACTGACGCAGTTTATTTAGAACCACGAAGTCTCTCCAGCTGAGAGCGGAGAGAGAGACTTACACAGGGTTTTTGTACTCTAGGGAGGAGTTAATAACTGTCCAATAGACATAACATCAAATAGATACATTAAAAGACTGAAAGTACAAACAACTAATAAGAAAACAAAGCAGGAGGGATTTCTGTGTACAGACCAATAACTTTACAGAGTTTATAGGAGTTTTGAGAGAGAAAAAGGCAGGCAAATATGACTGACATTGAGGAAGGGTGGATCTAACATTATTTCTAAGGGAGGAGAGAGGAAATGGTCATGAAGCCTGGGAATATTCATAAACAGCAGGGGAATACAGGAATAAACCATTTGACAGTCTTGGAACTTATGAAAAACAGATCCCAACATCACTGAATTTTTTTCAAGGATTAAATCTTAATTTCCGAGTGTGAGATACATTGTGGAACAGTTTATGGACTTTGAAAATACTTTTTTTTATACTGTCATGTTGCTGTGTGTTTTTGTTGTAGTATTTGCTGTATTATTGCTTTCAGTGGTTTGTTCTGTACCACCCCCCGCTTTATGGTTTCTCCCCCGAGGCATTGGTCTGCCCCTCAGTGTCAATCCTGCCTTTAGCCTATTCCCTGTCTCCAAGCATTCCCCGCTCCCCCCCACCCCTTTAGGTATCAATCCCCCCTCAGACCTACCCTGCTTTCTAGAAAGTTCCCTGCCATTCTGCACACCATTGGTTTGCTCAGGCTAGTATCTGTCCATATATCTCACTATTGGCTTATACATTGTGATCCCCGCCTAGTGTTTCTCCCCAGTCCCTGTACCATTGGTCCTTCTCCACGCAACTCCACCTTCACATTGCCCCTTAAAACCTATGACCCTGCCCCTGGCCCTGGTCCTTGCCTCTGTCCATTCTTTGAGTTAATAAAGAGAATCTCAGAGCAACAAGCAAGGCCCGTCCCCTGTGTCATTTACGTCGATCCATTGGCGACTGCATGGGAGGTGCGGGGCCCGGGGGGAGGTGTCACAACCCCGTCAAAGCGCAGGACCACCAAAGCACACCATGACATTGGGGGGGTTTAGAATTATTTTTGTAATTGAAATACGTATTTTATTTAACTATGTCATATCAGTCCTTTTTCAAAATCTTCTGTGCCTTCAGAATTATCCTGATAATTCTGGAGTTTTCCTAAATATTGATACTAGTTTACTGACTCTCTTGAAGTAGATTTCTGATAACACAGTAAACTTACTCTGACTTCTTTTATCATAGTTTTCCTAAAAGTTTATTCCTGGAAATCAGCTTGAAAGGTGCACATCTTGTACCTTTTTAGTATTTTTGAACTTTTTAGACATTCACTTTTACCATTGTCTATTTCTTTTCTCTATGACAAGACTTTTTACTGAGGCAAAGACATTACACTAATTTCTTAGCCCTAGAATCTGGATAATTAGAAAAAGTATTTACATTTAGTATTTGGTTTGAATTTCTTTACTTAGCATTGGTTCTTCCGGTAGGTGAATCTATCAGGCCCATGGAAAGCTGCAAATCTTTTCCCCATAAGAATGTACAGTTTGTAGGAAGGGGTCCTTTTTATTAGATATTAGTAAAACTAGAATGTTGCAGCTCAAGTAGTAGTGCAGAATTGCTGGGCAAATTCAGTTTGAGGGGCTTATTCACGCTACAAATAATACATTATAGTGGCTCCCTTGGGCTTTATAATGAATATTAAGAAGTGCCATTTGTCCAAATGAAGTAAAACTATTTTTAATAAATCAATAATTGTAACTTTTGTATTTAATTTTGAACATTCTGTAGCACTGTAAAAACACTGACTTGAATGTAAACTTTTACACCATTTTAGTAGGATCAGTCTTATTCTTACAAGACCTATTATCAAAACTCAAGGCGCAGTATTATAACTCTTCTGTGTTTCACAACAAAATTTGATACATGTGGCAGTAAATTACATTTTCTATAACAAGTGGAAGAATTTTCTGTTGACAATAAAAATACTGTTGTTATACTTTGATTGTATTCAAAATGTTTTGGCACTAGTTTTATTGGAAGAAAAATGATCACTAGACATGCGTTGCAAAACCAGATCATGCCTCACAATAAACATGTGAATTTGTGTCTTTTCCATATTCGTCCTCTTCTATTGTGATATAATGAAAGTAGACTTTGGATTAAATTAATTCAAAGAAGGGAATTAGAATATTCTAATATAATTACCAGAAGGATTATGAAGACATGTCTTGATGGAAACTGTTGGGCCATGTACATGATACTAGAGCCCTCCTCTCCCTCAGCATTTAGGAAAGGCATAACTTGACTGTGAGTAAGAAAGTATTCTTTGTCCTCTTTCCAATACATTTCTGACATAAAAAGGGTATGTAGCCATTCAGAATCCTGGTTCGGAACAGACATAAGCAACTTAGAGCTGAGTACGTGGATGTAAACTACCTAACTTGAAATACTAGATCAAATTAAGTATTTAAATTCTAAATAATACTGTTCAAAATATATATACACCTTCATGGAGATTTTAATATTTGCCATTTTCTGACACTTATTTAACACATAATAATGTCATAATTTTAATGTATTTCTTTTTGGTTTTAGTGCTGATTCATTTACGTCCCTCACAGCTTTTTAATGTAAGTATTCTGTCTGCTGTCCTCTGCATTTGGGGCTTGAGCAATTATAGAAATAAATGCCCTCTGCCATACTGGTTTCCTTGTAGCAAATATTTTTAATGCATACGTGATTTTACAATAATGTTGGGTTCTTTCCAAGGAAAAAAAATATCTACCAGAATACTAGAGATGTACGCAGCAAAACTGCTTAATGTAGGTAAGAGTCACATCATCATTCTGGTATTGAACAATGTGGAATATAGGTCTATTTTTTTGTACCCCGAAAAATGTTTGTTTTCTTGGGACTACTAGTAAGAAACAAATACACAAATGAAAAAAATGTGGTTTACTTACCAAATATTAACTGAAATAAAGAGTGGTAGAAAAGATACTGGGAAATGTTGTGGCACATATGATAAAAAAAGATCTAATGAATCTCTGGTTTCTCACATTTTTTATTGCTTTATAATAGATGAAATCTTAAAAGATGATTCAATATTCTCAGTTTGATTACATACTGACCTGGAAAATCTTACATGATCTATAAGGACTCAAAACACTGACAACAAAGACCTGTTCCTTCTGTTCTGAAGTTAAGAAATCATGTATCACATTAAAAACAGCAGCAATCTATTCTGCTCCAGTTACTCTCTGCAAGTGATCTGTCACAAAAAGCAAATATATAAGCTAATTGTGTTTACAACTATATTTGTTTTCAGTTCCTCTGCATTTCTGAATCATTTTTTTGCAAGAACATACAGGTTATTTTTAGAAAGTAAAAGTTTCTCTTCCTTACTTTGATCATTAAAAATATACTTTACATGCATGTCTGTTCAATAAAAAGGTTTGTTTTCCCCTGTAATCTATGTCTTGTTGTATGGAAATATGTGTTCACTGTCACAGAATGGGATTGAACTGTATGTAACAAAAGGTTAAGAAGGATTCAGCCTCTTTTTGCTGTGCAGAATGATTTGGAAGCTTGGAGATGGAAGCAGAATGGTGCTGGTTTTCATAGGAAGCATAGGATCAAACTATCATGCTACAACCATTTGAAGCTCAGCAGTACACAAACTGAGGGAAGGAGTACATGGCTAATCAGAGGTCAGTTGATGCTA